>PVJH01021704.1:0-38151 GCA_004026705.1 Nesogale talazaci
CCCCGTGGTGTAATGGTTGTGCGCGGGACTGCGGCCCACTGGGATGGAGGTTCAATTCCAGCAGTGGGGCTGGGCCTCCTACTCCCACCGCCGAGAGCAGTGATGCCCCCCCACCAAAAAAAAAAAAAAAGAAAGAAAGAAAGAAACATCACCTCAGCAGGTTATTCTGATAGGACAGGGGTAGGGTTTTTTTTTTTTCTGTGTGGGGGGGGCATCAGTGCTCTCCGGCGGTGGAAGTAGGAGGCCCAGCCCCACTGCTGGAATTGAACCTCCGTCCCAGTGGGCCGCAGTCCCGCGCACAATCACTACGGCCACCGGGGCTCAGCCCCAGGGGTAGAGTTTTACTTCTATAGATACCGTTATCCTACAGAAACGTGAATTGACTTTCATTTACACTTTTCTCTTGTGTGAGGCAAATCTCCACAAGACCTCTTTAAAGTGTTAAAGAGCAAGACTAAGATGCCCTAGGTCCAAGCCATTGCATTTTCGTCACCTAACCACATTCACTGAAAGAGTGCAGCTTACTGCCCTCCTGGCCAAATGGTCTACTTTTACATTTCAAAGGATTCCACAGCTGAAAGGGAACCAGTCATTAACCCCCCACCATTCCTTTGTTTTCTAAACACAAAACCCTTCAACTAGAGAGACAGCCTGAGTGCTTTGTATCTCTTCTTAGCACTGCACAGCTGGAGCGGCATCAATTCAATAAAACGTCTTTTCTTTCACTGGTGACAAAATACGAGATTTTCTTCATTGACCCTCCTTGAAATTTCATGACACAAACATAAATGAGCTGCAAAGTTCCAAGAACTCCAGCGCCACGCTCCACCTCCATAGCATCCACTCCTAGGTCTCCATCCTTGACCTGCGCAGGCAGGCAGCCTCCCTCCTTCCTTCAGGCACCTTTGAGTTCCAGAGAAGCTTGTCGCCCATTGTCAAGACACCTAGAAACTTCACAAAACCCACTGTGGGGGCATTCACTTTCCTTTGAAGATGCACAAACATAACAGGTGAATCAGTATTTTCTCCTTACTTTTCCCCCCTCTCATTTCCAGCGCTTTCCTTCTCCATCTCCTAGTCAGTTTTGTAGTCTTTCATTACCACACCCCTGGTGTTTGAAATTTAAAGAGTGGCTTAAAGGCAGGTGTGGATTAAAATCCTTCATTGGTCCAAGAGGATCGAAGAAGAATGGATGCGTTTGAATCGTGGTGCTGGTGCAGATACGGAAAGTACGGTGCATAGGCTGCTAAAAGGAAAAACAAGTCTGCCTTGGAAGAAGCACAGCCAGAGGATTCATAGAGGCAAGGATGGCCAGACAGCATCGCATGCACTTTGGATAGGTGGTCAGGAGACACCAATCCCTGGAGAAGGATGCCATCACATCCTGAACTTGCACCTTGGATCCAGAGGAAGTTGTGAACAGAACAAGGGCATCGTGCCTGGTTAAAATTAGATAAAGTGTGCATCAGTGGTACATCTGTGTGCTGAGCAGGTCATCAAAGAAGCTGGATTGTAAGAAGAAGAATGTGGCATCAGGATTGAAGGAAGGCTTATGATGGCAACCATCTTTGATAGGGAGGTGACACGACCTTGCTGGCTGAAAGTGGGGAGGACTTGAGGCACTTGCTGATGAGGATCAAGGAGGGCAGCCTTCAATGTGGAGCACAACTCAGGGTCAAGACCCAAATCCTCACCCCTGGACCAACGAGTCACGTCGTGATACATGAAGAAAAGACTGAAATTGTCAAGGGTTTTGCCTTGCTGGGATCCACAATTAATGCTCGTGGAAGCAGCGGTCAGGAGATCAAAAGGGTGTTGCAGGGGGTACATCCGCGGTCCAAGACCTCTTTAGAGTGTGGGAAAGCAAGGATGTTAGTTACTGCGAGGAACTTGAAGAGGCACCTGACAGAAGGCATGGTATGTTCAATTGCCTCGGATGAATAGCAGGGGTAGACACTGAATAAGGAAGTTGATGCGTTTGGATTGGGCTGGAGAAGATACTGAAAGACTGCTAGGGCACACCTCTGTCTTGCATGAAGCCCGTCTAGCATGCTCCAGAGGTAAGGACGGCGAGCTCGGTCTCGCGTACTTGGTACGCTGTCAGGAGGGGCCAGTCCTGGCTCAGGATGACGTGCTTGGTAAAGTGGAGGGAAAGCCAACGAGAGCAAGGCCCTCCACGGGATGGGCTGGCATAGTGGCTGCAACAGGGGACTCGGGTAGGAAGGGCTGTGAGGATGGCGCGAGCAGAGTCGGAACAGACTCGACGGCATCTACCCTGTCTCTGGGCCTTGCTTTCCCATTTGTCAAGCAAAGCCTAAAAGACCTGTTTTGTAAAGTGGGTGCAAGGAGAGGAACAGAGTGCGTAGTACCTGGCTGGTGCTTCCAAGACCCACGCTGACCATAGCACGGGGCTTACCCTTTTCGCAGGCTCTGGTTTTGAGGCGGTCTGGTCCTTTAAGACGGCTTCGCGCTCGCCGCCGCGCGCGTTGCCCCACCCCTCCCTCGGGCCGGGGGCGGGGCCTTCTAACCCGGAACCGAAGGCCGCGCGCCGTCGGCGCCGCCTCCCTGCGTCCCGGAAGGAGCGGACCAGCTGAGCGAGTGAGTGAGAAGGGCGCCGCCCGCTGGTGGCAGACGCCGCTGACGCCGGGTGTCCCCCGTCTCCTCCTCCCCTCTTTCCCCCCAAAGACGGATCCGCAGCAGCGTGTGACTCTTGTGCCTCCTTGCACCTCTGTTACCTCATAGGGCCACCCCCCCCCCCACCTCATCCCCGGCCGCCGCGCCCTACGTGGGCTGGGGGCGTCGTGCGTACACACTGGCCCCCGGCGGCGCCCACACAGGCTAGCCTCCCTGTGTCGGTGCCCGGCCCCAGCCCGGTCTCCCCGCCGCCCGCCGCCGCGGTCACCGCCGGTCCCGCCGCCGTCCCTCCGTGGCCACCGCGGCCGGCGCCATGGGCAGTGAGCAGAGCTCCGAGGCCGAGAGCCGACCCAACGATCTGAACTCCTCAGGTCGGTGTCCCAACCTACCACCCTCCTCCAGCGGGCCCCGTCCGCTTGTGCAGCGGACTGCCACCAGCCTCGAGGGGTCCGGGGCTGGTGGACGGGAACGCACAGAAAGCCGCCGCCCCACCCGCACCCCGCCTCCCCAAAGTCACTAGTTCTAGCCTGGAGGTCTCTGATGGGAGTGGGTTCCCGTGACAACAAGCTCCGCCATTGTGGGCGCACCTGCTCACTGTTTCTCCCTGCTAAGACTCACTCGCTCAAAGACTTGACCTCATTCATTCTGGACGTTAGTACTGACTCCCGAGACAGTGAGCTGAAGCTCACACCGTGAGTAGTTTATAGCCCAGACCTCTAAGACTTACAGACAGAAGGGTCTCAGTGCCTTTTAAAAAAAATCATTCATTTTCAGAAGGGATGTATCATTTGATAGGCGTATCACTCTGAACCCTTGGCTTGAATGGGGAGCCCTTTCCCAGAAAATTCCCCAGATGGTGTCTTAGTTCCCCTTTGACCGCCTAGTCTGCAGGCTCTGGCATTTCCCTCTGTCCTTCCCTGTGCATTTTAAGAGTTGGTCAGTATTTGAAATAGAAGTGCCTGGAACACTGAGTGATCACCACATAAAACAGCTGGTGCTTGGATCGAGGACCCGTGGCCCTTGTTTGTTTTAGTTACCCAAACACCCCTGACAACCAAGAGGGCTCTGTGGCTGCCAAGCCAAACCGAGTTCATTCTGGGCCTCAGAAGAGCCCCTTGGACCCCTGAACTGCTCAGTCCTCGAACTAGAAATATACATGTTAGTGGATTGATGTGCAGCCCACACGGAAAGATGTGCCTCAGGATGCGTTGAGACTTGCATTCTGGGGTCTAGATGGGCACACTAATGGTTAGCTTTCCACAATGCCAGATCTATTTAACAAATCCAGTCATCATTGTGTTACCTATTGCTTTCTTGTCTCTGTCAGGCCAGAAGCCAGGAAGAGGTGTGGCATCTTTTTAGCATGTTTGCTTCTGCACCTACCTACAGCATAGACTCAATCTTGATGATGGAATGAGCCGATTTTTCTGGGCCAAACGCCTCTTGTACATTTACATTTAATCCACCCAATAACCTCATTATACCGAAAAGGTAGAGACTAGGAAGTAATGAGGTTGGCCTTTGCCTGCTCTAGGGCGGGAAGGAATCAAAATTAGTCTCAGGAAAGTTTCTATAGAACCTTATGTCAATTTCTTGAAGAATTATGTCTTCCATGAAGAACAGTGAAAATGAGCAAAGGCCAAGCCCTAGGAGGGGCAGTTCTATGGTATCTCTGGATGACCTTTGAGGCATGACTCTGAGAATACTAACTTCTAGAGTGTAAAGCCTGTGTCCCAACCAGGGAGATGGTTGTAGAGAGGAGGATGCTGGGTTTCAGGAATCCTTTTACTTTGAATCACTTTCCTCCAAAGGGATTACAGTCTCTCAAGGGACGTGAAATTGACCTGCTCCGACAGGCCTCCAAATTTCTGAATTTTGCCTATCCCTAGGAACAGACTTGCTGTTTTTTCCCCCACTCCTCTTGGAATAATATCTGTAAGTTTGAGCTTGAGAAGCTTAGGCTCACCATTTGGGGGTGAGCCCCCCCCCCCCCCCATGACAAAGCTCTGTGAGGCCCAGCTGCTGAGGGAGTGCTGTTACACAGCTTTGCAAGCTCAGTGTCAGGGAGGGGTTCTGTGCCCCACAGGCCTTCATTTCTTTAACCAAGTCTTTTTCCAGCACTGTAGAACTTGAGTAAGTCACAGCTGAGCTTCGTCATCCGTTACATGACACACACATTAGGAGAATCAATGAAGACATTTAAGACTTTGATGTACATAACAGTTTTAATTGCTGAAACCATCCCATACATATTTTAGGTGTGAGCTTTTAAAAATACTATAGAAATGGAAGGCGTTCCCTATTTCACTCGATTGGACAGACACTGTCTTTGAGAGGGAGGGCGGCTAGCTAGCACGCACCTTCTGAGCAGTGTAACTTTATTCTCAGTGACTCCTTCTCCAGCGAAGCACAGAGCCAAGATGGATGATATAGTGGTGGTAGCCCCAGGCTCCCAGGCCTCACGGAATGTCAGCAACGACCCCGATGTCATCAAGTTACAAGAGATTCCAACCTTCCAGCCACTTTTGAAAGGTAAGGGGTTGTTTGGCCAAAGGTTAAATGGAGGCTTTTCAGAGTACCACCTCTCCCAGATATCCTGCCTGACTCCCTGATCTCCTGTACGCCTTGACTTCCTTGCCTATGTAAAACTGCAACGGTTTCCCATACCTGTTTTTCTCTCTAGCTCTACATCATCGACTCATTGCAACTTTAACCACTGAATTGCCTGTGGTCTCCTGCTGTGTGTTTGCTTCCGAGAGCTCCATGATGGCAGGAATTTACTGTCCTTTGCTTCCCATTGGATTACAATCCCTCAGCATAGAGTCTGGTACAAAGTGAGGACAGAGGGAATGAGTGTATTTGGCATTGGCCCTCACCTTTAGCCACGAAACTTGTATGTGATCTGGACCGTGTGCTGACCAGTTACAGTTTTACCATGGCCACTGGGAAGATGATAATGAATTCTACCAACGATCTCGAATGAGGGAAAGCTGTGTGGTTCAGCACATGTAATCAGCCCATCTGGTTAGCGTCGGACAGCCATGATTTTCGTAGGTTCCTAACTGTTCAGCAGTGGAGCTGATTTTCTGTGAAGGGAGTAGGATTTCTGCTGTGGTAGAAGGCCATCACTTTCACTCCCCCCCCCCCCAATTAAAACGGAACAAAACATTTTTCTCTAAGGTTGACTGTCTCTGAGACTTGACAGGGCAGAGTAGAACTGCCCCGTAGAGTCTCCACGAGGGTACATCTCTACAGAAGCAGACTTCCATGTCTTTCCCCAGAGGAGCAGCCTGGTGGATCCAAACTGGCAACCTTACCATTAGCAGTCGAGTATTGAACCACTGTACCCCAGGGCTTCTCCAAGATTAAAACCAGAAAGACACTGCCGTCGATTCCGATTCATAGCAACTTAAAGGACAGAGTCGATGTGCTCTCATAAGGTTTTTGAAGATGTAAATCTTTACAAGAGCAGACAGCCACGTCTTTCTCCCACAGAGCAGCTGGGGGCTTCCAGCCCCTGGCCTTTCCATTAGAATCCTGAGTGGTCCCACACAGCACAGTCTGCTTTTTCATCTAGGTTCTAATACACATTGCAACGGCTTCACAGAACTCACAGACAATATTAATGATTGTAGGATTTATTTTTTGCGGGGGGGCATCACTGTCTCTGGCGGCCGTGGGTGCTACCCAGTGCTGCTCCTGAGAGCTGCTGCTGGACTTGAACCACCAAGCCCACGGGCTGCAGTCCCGCACTCAACCACTTACACCACTGGGGCTCAGCCCTACTGTAGGATTTATTAATGACGTTAATAGGTTGTACTGCAAGTGAAAACTGCTCAGGATACAGGACATGTTAGGAAGTTCCTTCAGGGATGCTAGTAAATGCCCAAAGGGTATGCCACTCTGATCTAAGCCTCAACCCAAAGGCATTCAGCTCAAGGTCCTTAATCAACAAACCCAGCTCCCTGAATTAAGTGCTCAGAGGCACCCCACTCCCGTAAGCCTCAGCCCAAAGGTGCTCAGCTCCACTTTCCTGGGTCAGAAAACCAAGCCCCCCAGCAATATGCCCAGAAGCTCCCCAGCGTGACTTGCTCCGGGGCTGGGAGGACCACCACTCTGTTTGCCGCTCTTGCTCCTGGTCTTGCTCATGGTGACTTCTCTGATGATGCAGCTGTCATCTGGAACCAGGAGGTTCGTTGTACAGGGATCTCAGGTCCAGAGGACACATTCCACTCCTGGTTCTTGCTGGTAGTCACATTCACTCCTCTTGCTTCTTTGAGGGCTCGTTTTAGACCCAGCAGGATGGCACTCCAATGAAGTCTGCTGACAGCTGCTCACAGGTGAATCCTATCAGTATTTCCCCCATCTTCTCACCAAGCCCACTCAGGGAAAGGCAGTTTGTTGGGACTTAGAGATTTGGGCTCGAAGAGCCACATTGCATAATTCACTGACTCTGCACAATCCAACGCTTAACTCACTGAACCACCAGATCTCCGTAGATAGATATTTGTTTGCTTGTTTCAGGGGGTTAGCCTTACTCAGTTGTGGAAACTGTAACAGTCACACCTGATGTTTGCAGCTTGTAGTCCATGGACCACAAATCTGAAAGAGAAAATTGATGTCAAACCAGAGAATAAGGAATAGAAGTCTTCAAGGACAGATAAATGAATATAAGCCCTTGCTTTCCTTAACCTGCTATAAAATAAAATATTTGCATTGTTTTTTTATGACATGAGTCCTCACTACCACATATACACATTATTCCCTTTAATTTTTATATCATTAAGTATATTTGAATGAATTGTGTAAGGTCAGACAGTTGTTAGGTAGGAAGGTTGACTTTGAAGCTTCTGTATCAACCTCAAATCCTATCCAAGTTACCTTGCACTGAAAATACATAGTCCTCTGCAGATGATCCCGATATAATTTCATTCATCCAAGTGCTTCCTCTGTTTTACTCCAGACTTCCACTCTGTTCCCCAGAGACTTCAAGGCTAGACTTCGGGAGGTAACCAGACTGCCTCTTAAAAAAACAATCTGTTATACTCTGTAACCATATTCACTGCCCTCAGTCGCTTCTGCTTGACGGTGACCCTGTAGGTCTGGGTAGAATTGCCCTGGCAGATCTCCAAGACTGTTAGCTCTTTACACGAAAAATAGAAAGCCTCGTCTTTGTCCTTCAGAGCAGCTGGGAGTTCCAAACTATGGACTTTGTGGTTGGCAGACCAGCTCGTAACCACTATGCCACCAGGGTTCCTATTTTATCCTATTACCATCCTCTTAGTAGTTTATTATTCTGAGGAGTAATGTGATAAATAGATTTTTTTTATTGGGGGCTCTTATCACTCTTACAACTTTCAATACATCATTTGTATTAAGCATATTTGTACACATGTTGCTATATTCATTTCCAAATATTTTCTACTTGAGCCCTTGGTATAAGCTCTTCTTTCCCCCTTTCCTCTAGTTCTTTCTTTTTTTTTTTTTTTTTAAATTCCAGCTCCCCATGTTTCCCCTCCCCTCTCCCCCATGAACCTCTAGTAATTCACAAATTGTTATAATCTTTTCATATCGTATACTGTCTAATGTGTCGCTTCACCCACCCCCCTGTTGTCTGCACCCCAGAGAGGAGGTCATATGTAGATGCCTGAAATCGGTACCCCCTTTCTATTCCACTATCCCTCCACTCTTCCTGTATCACCCCTCCCCCAACTAGTCCCGAGGGATCATCTATCTTAAATTCTCCATGTTTCCAACTCCAGTGTACATCCCCTGGTCTAGTTTGATCTGTCTGGTAGAATTGGGATAATAATAGTCGGTGGAAAGAAGCACTTGAGAACCAGAGGAAAGTTGCACATTTCATTATTACTACCCCATACCTTAACTGGCTCATCTCCTTGCTGCAACCCCTCTGTAAGAGGATGTCACTTCACTTATTGATGGGCTTTGGGTCCCCAATCTGTACTTCCCCTCATTTATAATGATATAATTTTTAGTTCTATGATGCTTGATACTGGATCCCTTTGACACCTCGTGGTCTCACAGGCTGGTGTGATTCTTTTTTTTTTTTTTTGGTGTGATTCTTTAAAGAAGTCAGTGTTAATGAAATTTCCATCACCACATCTCCTTGCTTAGGACGCAGTACATGCAGATGAAAAGGCATAGCTTGCCCAGAGTCCAGGGTTTTATGACTCTTTGTGGATCGTTAGTCACTTCCAGTCCATTCCAACTTGTGATGACCCCGTGTGCCGAGTAGATATGCAAGCCTGGGCCCTTTCTGCAGCAGACCCTGCCCACTACCCCTGCTTTTCTCCTTGGAATTAAAACTTCACCTTTGAGATCCCACTCAAGGACTCCATTTTCATTCTTCTACTCCCTGTTAACTGTATCACCCACCCCCCACCCTTGTCCCCCCACCCCCCGGTCTCAAGTGAAGCTTGTGTGATCAAATCTTGACCCATTTTAGGGAAATACTTTTTTTCCCCTTCGCAAAGCAAAATGAAACCCTTTGAGTGTATTTAATACTCTTCTAATTTTAGTTTTCCTTTTTTAGGCCCATGAGATGATATTTTGTGATCATAATAGAGGAAGCATCTGGGAGATGGCTTGGCGTTTGCAGATTTGACATCTCCACTGAATAGAAAAGTGGCTAGTGAGTGGGGCTCTGCTGAAAGAGCACTTCCTCCCTGCAGGGACACGTGGGCTCCTGTGGTGCCCTTGCAGCCTCACCCAGGTCTTTTTTCATCTCTGTTAATAGCTGGGGAGATCAGGGACCAGGTGTGGGAGGGAGGGAGCAAGGTGGGGGTGAGGCAGGTTACAGGAATTGAGGTGATTTAGTATGGCACGGAAATTGCTAGTTTTTCATTTTCCACGTTAACACTTTGAGGTTTATTAGAGAGCTGAAAGTACTTGCCGAAGGTCACATGACTGTGAGTACTAGCCCAGTGTAAGACGGCATCCGTTTGAACCATTCTGCACAGAGAAGGAGACTCAGTTTCCAATTCTGGGCAAGCCCCCCCGGCTGTTGTAGGCCATAAGGTGGCAGGTTTGAGGCGGTGCTGTGGGCATTTGTGGTGGAGCCCCCTGCTTTGACATTGTTCTGCCTGGTAATTTAAAGCCCGCTGTCTGCCTGCTGGGCTGCGGCAGGACCCACTCATCACTGAGGCCTTTGTGCGCTGATCTCTTTTTCCCCTCTGCCCCGCTTTCAGGATGAAGCTATTTTTCAAAAGCCGTAAAAAGGGCCACACAGTGAAGGCGGTACCCCCCAGGTTTGATTTCAGAAAGCTTTTATCCAACTTAATGACAGTTTATTCTTTGGAAACAATATATTCAAGTAATACACAGAGTTCCCTATTGTTCCCTAATGTCATATGATGTCATGCTAGTGCTGGTGGGTGAGCTGCAGAGGCAGCGGCTGGGCGGGTTTGGGGCAATTCCTATGACTGAGGTAATGCTTGCATTTTTAACAAACAAGCAGATTCCTTCTTTGGCCTTAACTAGCTTTTGGTTAAATGTACCAGGGTATAATTTAATATAATGCCAAGGGTTTATATTCCTCTTTCTTTTAAAGATTGCTTTTCAGAGCAGTCTGTGAATTTGCAGTGTATTTAGAAAGGTGAAACATTGCATGGCAAATGAAGGATTAGAACATTAGAAAAAGAAAGTGCCCACAAGGAACAGACAGTCATTCAGCCGCCCCAACCAAACACAAAGGAAAATGTAATAGATTTAGATTCCTATAGATTTCTTCCTTAGAATTCATTCCCTCATAGTTCTTAATGACTCCCACCCTATTTTATGTCATTCTGTAGATATGAAGAATTCACAGTAGAAACGCAACATTGTTAAATGCTTCCTATATGAAAGTTGCAGAAAGAATTCTTCTATTCACCATTGGTGAATGAATATATGTGTGCACACACACGCATATGACATTCTTAGCAATTGACCTACCATTTTTCTGACTGACCTCGGATACAACATAAAGAAATTGTTTCATAACATAAAGAGATTGTTTTAAGGCCCCCGGAAGGGACTGTCACTGACACCAACAAGGAAGATCACAATGTAAATTGTTGATGGCCACGTGAGGCTGAGCTGCCCTATTGGGAGGTCTGGGTTTGCCTGTGACGAGCATGAAACATGTGAAGCAGATTTTGATAACAAGTCTAGCGCCGTTCTTGGTGGAGCAAAGTCTCCTGGGACAGCAGGGAAGAGTCCGAAATCACGTGGAGTGTTGAGAATGGGTGCTTGAGCTTGGAGCTTAGGGAGAATGGACTGTTGGAAAAGGATGATGGGAAAGAGAACTAGACTTCAGTTGGCCAGTTTTGTCACATCCTCAGACCCAGTAATGTATTAGACAGAAAAATAAAGATAGGAAAGCTTCACATTTGTTTAGGAACCTGTCAGTGCTGGCTGATCAGCCCCTACCTCCGCCCTTGGAAATGCTGAACCAGTGGAGGGGAAGAGAGGGTGGGTCTTAACCAGAACCACAGTTTTTTCCGAATGGTTTAAAGGTAACTCTTAAGCTAAAGTGATCAGATTTTAACATTGGTAAAGTGGGACACCATTGACCGGGGTACGTTGGGGGGAGGGGGTATATTCCCTTCCCATTCTCCCACCATTCCCTAGCTTGTCGTGTACTCTTTCCAAAAATTGGGACTTTTTAAAGTGCCATGGGACGTGGGAAAAACTGTTTAAAATTGGGATTGTCCTGTCAAAAGCAGGATGTCTGATCACTTTTTTTTTTGGGGGGGGGGGGCGGGCATCACTGCCCTGGTGGTGGGAGTAGGAGGCCCATCCTTCGCCCCTGTGGAGCTGAATTGAACCTCCATCCCAGTGGGCCGCCGTCCCACGCACAACCACTACGCCACCAGGGTTCAGCCCTGGTCACTTTATCTTTAAGCCTATGATGGATCGCAAGAGTGTGGTATTTCCTGTCCCAAACACTGAATGTTGATAGCGTCTTCATCATGATCTTACAGATTTTTTTGCGTGTGTGTTTCTGTTGATATGTTATATTATTTTTTCTGTTGACATTTTGTTTGTTTGTTGTTTGTTTGTTTGTTTGTTTGTTGCGGGCATCACTGCCCCCTGGTGGGAGTAGGAGGTCTAGTCTTGCTGCTGGATTTGAACCTCCAACCCAGTGGGCCGCAGTCCCGCGCACAACCACTCCGCCCCCGGGGCGCAGCCCTCTGTTGACATTTTAAAAGTGACTGCTAGGCAAAGAAGAGAGTGACGCAGCAGACCCGACTCAGCAAAGCGGCACGCACCAGATGACAGGTGGAAGAGATGAGCTGTCCACAAGGGCAGCCTCTCTTTTCCCTCCAGTACACTGCCGTGGACCTGCGTCCTTGTCTTTTCCCAGTAAACCTCAGAGGAGGTTTCAGTGCCTTTTTTTCTTTTTGGCAGTTTACCACCTCTCCATCCCTCCTTGCTGTTACTTTCCTTCTCTCCAGCATCGAGGTTAGTGAACCTCTTTCTTTTTGTTCCTGTGTGCAGATCTCCCCAGCTTTAAAACAAGACAAGATTCACCGCCCCTCATGGCTTCCATGCTTTCTTGGCTGATGGACTTACCACCGGACATAACTACCATATGCTGCCCCTGAAACTTGGTGCCTCTTCTATTTCCTGACGTTCTTGTGGTCAGACTCACATCATTTCATTTTGTTTCTATGGAGAGTTACCAGTGATCTCATTTCATGTCTGAAGTTTTTCTTAGTACATAATTCCCACCAAATGAATGGGCGGGACCTTATAAATAGGGGATATGAAACACTAATAGAGGGAATTGGTCCGTTTGAGCTACCATTCTCCTGTGTGCAAGAGAGCCATTTCAGAAGCAAGAACATAGAGGATTCCATGGACCATCAAAGAAGTAGGGTCATAAGCAGAGCATGTGTGAAATCTCCGCCTGAAGTGGTGGAGGCAGCAGACATCATGCCATGCCACGCCAAGACCAGACTTCAAGGCAAGGAGGTGAGACAGAACAGAAAAGCAACATTGAGACTATGGAACCAGAAAGCAGGGCAATGGGCAGTCTTCCTGGTCCACAGAGCCAGAGGACAGGGAGCCACATGGTGCAGAGGCTGAGGGCCATCGAGAGAGACTGCCTGATCGCTGAGAAGAGGGACTTCTTTTTTTTTTTTTTCAAGTCTTTTTATTGGGAGCTCCTATGGCTCTTATAACATTTCATACATCAATTGTATCAAGCATATTTGTACACATGTTGCCAGTTCCAGAACATTTTTACTTGAGTCTTCATTATAAGCTTTAAAAAAAATCATTTTATTGGGGCCTCATACAACTCCTATCATGATCAATACATACGTCAATTGTATGTTGACCACATTTGTTGCCATCATTCCCGAAACATTCTCCTTCTACCAACTTCTGTAGACCAATGACTGTGTCTGTAATGGTTTATGATCTTGACTTGTGCTGATCCTTCAACTTGCCTCATAAGCCCCCATCACGGTGAATATTGTATGAGTTCTGTGTTGCCATTGCAATGGATTATTGAACCTATAGGGAATTGGTGTCAGAATAAGAGAAAGAAGAATGGAGGGTGGAGGCATGTTTGGCATCTGATTTAGGTAAGGTGACCAGATGTCCCGCTTTTTAACAATTTGTCCTGCATCCCACGGCGTTTTAAAATTAGATAAATATATTACAATACTATTTTTGCATCCAATGAAAATTTTTGTTGCTCCATATAGACCAAATTTTTTATCATGCTCCTCCCGCCTGGTAGATGGTGTCCCATTTAAAATCTGGTCACTTTAACTTTAGGACAATTGGCCTTGGCTTGTGTGGAGTTGGATACTTTGGTCCCTTGTGTAGCCAAAGGAGGCCTGATATGTTCTCTGAGCTGTTCTCTCACACGCCCTCCTCTTTTCTATATTTAATGTAGTGTCTCTTATGTTTAAGTCTGAAAGTTTTTCTTTTTTGGGGGGGCATCACTGCTCTCCAGTGGTGGGAGTAGGAGGCCCAGCCCCACTGCTGGAATTGAACCTCCGTCCCAGTGGGCCGCAGTCCCACGCACAACCACTACGCCACCGGGGCTCAGCCCAAGTCTGAAATTTTTGATCCCAGTGGTCTGGTTTCACTCATAGCCTTCTATTCTCTTATTTGCCTACTGCCGGTTAGGTGAACCAAAGTTCTCACCATTTGAGGTATTTTGAAATATAAATATATGAGTGATGCTGAGTTAGTCCGGATAGACTAGAGGAACAAATTTCAGAGACACGCATATAGGTATAAGGAAAGGGTTTATATACAAAAGAAATGTGACCCTAAGAAGGTATCCCAATCCAGTCCAGTGCAAAGTCGTAAGTCGAATAATAACCCATATGCCCGAAATCAGTCTATAAAGTCTGCTTTCGACTCAGGAAGTCACAGGTCAGTGGGTGCAGAATTCTGGCACTGGCAGGGGTCTCCCCATGGCTCCTCGCTTCCAGGGCTCAGGTCCATCAACAGCATGCCGCTCCAGCTTCAGAGGTCTGTCTTCATCTGGGCTAAGCCGTGTGGTCTCCACAGGCTACTCCAGCCTCCCAGCCGCCGCCATTCTGTGTTGCCTGTGGTTAATCATCTCTGAAACCAACACACAACAACTGGGGAAGATAGCTTCTCATCTTCACGAAGGAAATACCACGAGATTTCCCAGGAGTCTCAGGGGAAAGCCATGCCCACACAGAGGCCTCATCAGCTACTCAACTCCTACATTTCAGTTATAAAATTAACATAAGCACATGACTGCCACAGACGCTAATTTTGTATCATCAGCTTCTTGTCTTTTTTTCTGGCTGTTATTTAGTCAGTAGAGCCAAGTATTGTTACTCTAAAGCAGAGGTTCTCGACCCCTTCCCAGGGGTTGCCTAATAAATCCTGCATATCACCTACATACATGACAATTCATAACAGCAGAAAAATGACAGTGATGAAGTAACAACTAAAATAATCTTATGGTTGGGCGTCACCACAACATGAGGAACTGTATTGCAGGGTCGTGGCATGAGGAAGGTTGAGAACCTCTGCTCTAAAGGAACCTCGGTAAGGCACCTGGCTTCCCAATGGTGTTTCATTCTGTTGTACCGAGGACTGCTGAGTCACTGACCCCACAGCGCCTAAAACAACAGTAATCTCTTTAGAGACACATTATTCAAGTCTTTCTTCTATGGAGTCACCGATGGTGATCAAATGTTTTCCATCTTTGTTAATTGTTAATGTTTTATCACTCATTGAAAGAGGGACATTAAATGATTATGAATTTCTCTGCTGCTTCCTTCCATTCTGTCTGTCATCTTTTGCCTTATGCATTTTGGAGGCCTGTTATTAGGTACACATGCATTAATGATGATTGACCTTTATATCTTTATGAAGTGTCCTATTCATTTTGAAGTCTATTTTACCATATGTTAATATAGCAACTGCATATTTCTTACACTTACTGCTTGCATTGTATTTCTCTTCACTCCCTTTTTAAAATTATCATTTTTGGGGGGATGCTTACAGCTCTGATACAATCCATACATTGATTTCATCAGGCATGTTTGTACCTAAGTTGCCTTCATTTGCAGACATTTACTTTCCATTGAGCCCTTGCTATTAGCTCATTATTTCTCCTTCCCCTCCCTACTCCCCTCCCCCATATCACCTTGGTAGATTATAAATTAATATTTTCATATCATACCCTGCTGTCTCCCTTCCCCTGTGTTTTCTGTTGTTCTTTACCCCTGGAGAGGCGTATATGATTATGTGTCGATCATTGAGACGGATTCTCCTTTCTCCCTACCATTACAGTTTTGCTATACCCACTCCTGATCCTGGATTCCGCATGTTGTGAGCCCATCCCTAATCCATACATGTGTACATGTTCCTGTCCAGTCTGAATTGAGAAGCAGCACTGGGGTGATGGTAGTGGGGGCGGGAGGGAGGAAGCCTCAAGGAACCAGAGGACTATAGTGTGCTGCATTGATGCTTTACTGTGCCCTGATTGGCTCATCCCTTCCCTGTGGCCCTCTATGGGGGAATTGTTCCATCATCTACAGATGGGCGTTGGGTCTCTGCTCTGCCCCTCTCCCCTTCATTCTCGACAGTATGTTTACGTTTGTTCTGTGTCTTCTGATGCCTATTGCCCAGTCCCGATGACTCCTCATGATCACACCAACGGGGTGCTTCTTCCACGTGGGCTTGTTGCTCCTCTGCTGAATGGTCACTTGCTTAACTTCAAGTCTTTAAGACCCCAGATGCTATAACCTTGAACAGTTGGGCACCATCGCCTTCTTCACCGCATTTGCTCCTGTACCCATTTTGAATTCAGTGATTGTGGTGGGATGGTGAGCATCTGAGACTGCCGATTTGTTAGAACAAAGTGTTCTTGTATTGAGGGAGGGTAGGAGCAGAGTCTAGAAGTCTGTCCACTACCACAACGTATTGCTGAATAAATATATGTACATAGGCCAATGCCTCTACTTTTGTGGATTAATGTATTTACTCCCTTTTTAAAAAATCTGCTTGTATTTTATATTGAGATTAATATTTAAAGTTCATCTGTTGGGGCTTACTTTTTTGTCGAGTGTATAATTTGGCTTTTTTAAAACAGTTAATTTACCTAAGTTCTTCAAGTCTCAGTTTCTTTATCAGTCAAATGGCAACAACGACCTTCTAAAGTTGTGATTTTTAGCTAATGCCTATAAAGTACTTAGCTCAACATCTGGCTTATCTTGCTGTCTTTTGCCATAAACCCTATAAGAAGGTATACACAACTCTTACAGAGAACAGAATAGCAAAACAGAATAGCTCAAGTGATATTGGTAAATTCAAAGTTGTTTTTTTTTTCTTGGGCATCACTGCTCTCTGGTGGTGAGAGTAGGAGACCCAGCCCCACTGCTGGAATTGAACCTCCATCCCAGTGGGCTGCAGTTCCGTGCACAACCACTACGCCACCGGGGCTCAGCCCTCAAAGTTTTTTTTAAACCCTAAAAAAAGTTTTAAAAATCACCAAACAACTAAGTGGAAACCAGATGTGTTTGGGTGGTAGTGGGGAAACTGGTACTTTAATAAGTGGTGTGTCAAGGATGATTGCCAGCATGGTGTAAGTTGCATCCTAAATGACCTGAAGCCCAGGATACGCTCTTTCAGAATATTTATTTGATATCTCGATCATGTAGTTTGAGTTTCCGAGTCATCTGTAGGACCCGCGTAGTGCAAACAGTTAACCTGATTGCTGCTCATTGAAAGGCCGAGATTGGAGTCCCCTCAGAGGGACCTCTGGAGAAAAGTGCCTCATGGTGCTTCTGGGGGTTGAAATTGGTCTGCTAGGTTTTTTTCTCTTGGTTTTCTATTTATGGTGTTTGCTTTTCTTTCCACATTGTGGGAAACTAAATATATGTACACTTTATTGACATTAGTTATATTCCCAATTTTGTACAACCATCACCACTACCTATTTTCAAACAATTTTTTAATCACCAAAGCGGTAATGCCTGACTTTCCCAACCCACTGCCCACTGATACACCCTCATCTACTTTTTCCCCTATGGATTTGCCTTTTCTGGATATGTTTTCTAAGTGGAATCATAATATTTGTTCATCTCAGTTCACGTAACCTGATTTTTCAAGGGTGTGGCAGTCATGTGCTTATGTTAATTTCATGATTGAGATGTAGGGGTGGAGTCTAGCCTGTTAATTTGGAGATAGCCATTGAGTAGCCAATGAGGCCTCCGTGTGGGCAGGGCTTTCTCTTGAGACTTCTGGAAATCTCATGATATTTCCCTTGTGAAGATGAGAAGCTATCTTCCCCAGTTTTGGGGAGTTAGTCTTAGAGACAATGAATCACGGACCAGACAAGATGGCAGCATCTGAGGAGCTGGAGAAGCCGTACAACTTGGCCCCGATGGAGCCAGACCTCTGAAGCTGGAAAGGCCACTTGGAAACTCCTGCCAGTGATGAGTTGCTTCTTCCACCACTGGATGATGTTGATGGACCCTGAGCCCTGGAAGCAAGGAGCCATAGGGAGGTCCCTGCCAGCGCCGGGATTCTGCACCCACTGATCTGTGACTTCATGAGTTGGAAAGAGACATTATAGACTGGTATCAGGCATATGGACCAATATTGGACTTGTGACTTTGAACTGGACTGGGTTAGGATGCTTTCTCAGTGTTCCATTTCTTTTGTATATAAACCCTTTCCTTATATCCATATGCGTGTCTATGAAATTTGTTCCTCTAGTTTACCCACACTAACACAAAGGGTTACCGATGTTGTGACGTGTTTAGAACTTCATATATTTTTATTTAGTAATACTCCTTTATGTGGATATACCACCTTTCATTTGCTTGTTCATCTGCTAACAGACCACTTCGTGTCTATACTTTTGGCTTTTGTCAGTAGTGTTGCAATGGACGTTGAACCCTTGCTGTCAGTTCTTTTGTGTGTATGCCTAGAAATGGAATTCGTGGGTCATCTGGTGGTTCTATATTTAACTTTGTGAGGAACTGTCAGACTGTTGCTCACATGGCTGTGTGCATCTGCTTTTGCTTCCTCTCATACCTCTGCCATTCTTTTGGAACAAGTGAATATTTGGTAGCATTACATTTTAATCCCTCTATTGTTTTTTTTTTTTTTTTTTTTTTAAGGCATCACTGCCCTGGTGGTGGGAGTAGGAGGCCCAGCCTTTGCTCCTGGGAGCCGGAATTGAACCTCCATCCCGGTGGGCCGCAGTCCCGCGCACAGCCACTACGCCACCGGGGCTCAGCTCTATTGGTTTTTTTAACTATACTCCTGTTCATGATTGTTTAGTGGTTGCTCTAGAAATTTTAATATACAGCCTTAATTTAGAGTTTACTTAAAGTTAATATTGTATCATTTCACATAGGATCACCTGGAGGTTAGTAATTCAAACCGACTAGCCCCTCTCGGGGAGGAAGATGAGGCTTTCTGCTCCCAGAAAGACTTACACATACAGCCTTGAGATTCCCATCTGTAGGGCGGCTGTGAGTCAAAATGGACTCGAAAGCAGAACATTTGCGTTTTTGGTTGTTACATATAAAATGTCTTACAGTACTTCCTACTACATAGAGATATTTTTTGCTTTAAATAATCATATTTTTTTTGAGGGGGGGGCATCACTGCTGTCCGGTGGTGGGAGTAGCAGGCCCAGCCCCACTGCTGGAATTGAGCCTCCGTCCCAGTGAGCCGCAGTCCCGCGCACAACCACTACGCCACCGGGGCTCAGCCCAATAATCATATTTTTAAGAAATTAAGAGAATAAAAATATAGAACATTATGTATATCCACATACTTATTATTTTAAAGATTCTTTGTCCCTTTCTAGAGGTTCGAGTTTCCATGTTATGGCCTATTTTCAGTCTGGAAAGAATCTTTCATTATTTCTTCTAATAAAGAGTAGCTGACAACAAAATCTTTGTGTTTATTTAGATAAATAAGTAAATGCGATTTTTTTATCCATCACCATTGTAAAGTTAATTTTTGTCTATTTTGTCTTTGTGTTAGTCTGGGTTGACTAGACAAGCAAACCCAGAGACACATATGTGTGTAAGAGAGAAGTTTACAGAAAAGAGTACTTGTTTATTAAGAAAACATCCCAGCTCAGTCCAGATCAAGTTCATAAGTCTGATATTAGCCCATCTGTCCACTATCAGTCTATAAATTCCTCTTTAGACTCATGCAACACATGCAATGGTGCCCAATGCAGGAAGATCCCAGGCCAGCTCTTTCGTCAGCTCTGTGAAGCTACCGGACTCCTTGTGGACCATCCCCCTGATGTGGGGCCTGGAAACTACCTTTAGACTATAAGCTGGGGGTGGGGGTGGGGCGGATTATAGGATTTACTTCATTTGTTTCTCTTCTCACGGGATTATGGTACTGCACTGCCTGTCATATAATTTTTGAAAATACAGGTTTCATATATTTTGTCTGGGTTTTCTAGTTGTTTCTGACTGGCAGGCATAATAGCAGTTAATCTTCCCTGTGTTAGAGCAGATGTTCACCAAAAATGCTCTAAAATTCATATTCATATTTTCTGTCCATGACCACTTCTTCCATTTTAGCCTAGTTACTGAGAGCCCTTGATGACAGCATTAGTCATTCATTTCTGCAGCATGTTGGTAAGTACTGGCCACGTGTTCAGTAGTTTTCCAGGCAGTAGCGATAGGAAGATCTAAGGCCTGGTGGCTGCTCTCTGAGCGCGTATAGCTCGTGAGTGCTTCAGGCAGGTAGGGAACTCATAATAATATGAGTAATGCTGGCCATAGGCCCAAAAGACGAGGCATGCAAAGAGGGGAGAATCATTAATTGGGCCCGCCAGCTTGGAGTAGGCGTCACAGAAGCTAACTAATATTTGAGCTGGGCTTTGAGGGAGGACTAGGATCAGGAAGGGTAAAAAGTATTATAGATCTCAAAATTTCTCTGATCATTATTGCACTTGGGATGCCCTGCCTTGATTTTATTTTCATAGTCTAGTTACTAATAGGAATGCTGGTAAAATTGACATTTTTGCAGTTATGTGGAACATTAACTTGGCTGGAATGATAGTTTGTATGCTGGATTGACTAGAGCATCAGTTCTCAACCTATGGGTCTTGACTCCTTTGGGGGTCGAACAACCGACCCTTGGAAAACGTATTTCCGCATGTCTTAGGAACTGAGACACTGCCCCTCTATTGTCACTAGGCGGATCCGCCCACTTGCAGTAACACCCACATCCGAGTACCCCACGTAAAGACTGTTGCTACACCAGGCTTCAAGACAAAATTTCATTTATTTGTAATCAGAAATAAGTATTTTACAATATATAATTACATATTGTTTTGTGACTAATCACTATACTTTCATTATGTTCAGTTTATAATAATGAAAATACACCTTGCATCACAGATATTTACATGATGATTCATAACAGTAGCAAAATTACAGTCATGAAGTAGCAACAAAAATAATTGTATTGTTGGGGGTCACCACAACATGAGAAACTGTAAAGGGTCATGGCATTAGGAGTGTTGAGAATCACTGGACTAGAGAAACAAATTGAGAAAGACTCATATGTATCTAAGAAAGGCTTATCTATAAGAACAATTTAATAGTGAGAAAATGTTCCAGCCAGTCTAGATCAAGTCCATAATTCCAATAATAGCACATATGTGATAGCAATCTGTAAAGTCTCCTTCATACTCACGAAATACATGCAATGATACCAAATGCAGAAGGATCACAGTCAGAAGTCTTGTGGATCCAGTGGTGGTGTGAGCCTCTCAGCACTGGCAGGGGTCTCTGCGTGGCTTCCCGGCTCCAGAGGCCTGGTTGCATCAGTCAGGGAAGGTCCATGTGGCTTCTCCAGCTCCCCGGGTGTAGCACCATGTGTCTTGTCAATAGAG
This sequence comes from Nesogale talazaci, assembly GCA_004026705.1. NCBI lineage: Eukaryota > Metazoa > Chordata > Mammalia > Afrosoricida > Tenrecidae > Nesogale > Nesogale talazaci. Next base: position 21,029 of record PVJH01021704.1, read on the forward strand.
CGTTTCTCAGGAAGTGAACAGAGAGAAGAGTCTCCCACCTCCAAGGAGGAAAATACAGTTCCAGAATTCTCAGGAGGCCGTGCCCACACAGAGACTGTATTGGTTATATCTTGATGGACAGGCTAGACTCCATCCCGTCCCTCAAATTGACAACAGTTTATGTACTACTATATCATATGCTAATTATTTATTCTTGTTTTGTTGTTGTTCCTTAAACTTTTGTCATCTGTATTTAAATAAAATATACATGCTTTACTTTTGGTAGTACCCAAGACTAGATGTTTCTAAACAATATGATTTTCATCCTGAGCTAACTGCTTCCTAGAATATGACAGTAAAGATAAATGTGTGTTTATTTCCTTAGAAGATTCTGTGTTGGGCTGAACCCCAGTGGCATAGTGGTTGAGTGTGGGACTGCAACCCATTAGCTTGGTGGTTCAAATCCAACAGCAGCAAGGCTGGGTAGCTCCCATGACCATCAGAGGGCAGTGATGTGCCCCTCTCCCCCTCAAAAAAAAGAAGATTCTGTGTTGTTTCCTCTAATTGACAGCTCTGAAACATTCTGACAGTAGGTAGTATAAAATTCTGCAGCTATTCAGTTTTGGGTTGTTTTTTTTTTAAAGGCCACCTATAGAAATTCCTTAGTTTTTGTACAAGCCAACATTTACAAGTAAAATGTCTATTTAGAAAAGCTGAGATTTAAAAGGTGTGCCTTGAATTTTAAAATGTTTCCATTGCCACTTCCTCCTCCATTTTTAGCCGATTTTTGAGCAGATTAATTAAATGCTAAGTTTATTGTATTTAGAATTGGTAGCAGATACATTTTTACACCCCTGGGCCAAAGGTGAAGTCACATGCTCTTTTTAGAACTGTGATGGAAAAATTTATTATCTTTCTGTTCCATTTCCTCCCATTCCCCCCAAACTTTTTGAAGCCTAACCCCCCTCCTTGTATCTCCATGGTTTGTCTAAACAAATTCATTGCATTCTTGCTGTTCATGAAAATATTTTTAGGCTAGAGATGCAAAGACAATAAACATGAGTTCTTCCCACGGAGAGCACTTAGGCTGTTGAGGGAGATTATGTTGTTACCAGATAAACTGTGGTTCTGCATGGTAAATACAATGAATATGATGTTGGTAGGTGCTGTGGAGTGGATTCCACCTCCCAATGACTCTAAAGCTGCCTGGTCTTGTGCCCACCTCACAAGTGTTGCCTGAACCCATTGTTGCGGCCCCTGTGTCTCTTCTTTAAGGCATCTCAAGGACGGAACAAGTTATTCTGTAAGATAGGGACAGGGAAGGTTGTCTTGTGTCAGACAATGGAGAATTCATTTTCATGACCTCGATAAGAATGATTTCTAAAACTTGGTGGTGCTTAAGGATCTTCCTGGAGCAAAAAATGGCTGATCACAGGGACTTAATTTCAGAGAAATGATTTAGTAAGTTCAGGTATAAGGTCCAGATGTCTGTTTTTTAAAACGAGGGTTATAAGTGCTTCGGAAAGGGTCCCATAGGAAGACATAGAGCTAGGAGATTATTATTTATTTGAATCATACTTGAAATTACAGAGCTGCTAGATCATTCAGCTAAAATAATTAAATCAAAATGTGGTTATCAAAAGAGTATTTTAATATCTAAGTTTTTACTATTTGGGGGGGGTGAGCTTTCATGAAACTATGATTCACATTTAAAAAGGATTTTATTGGCATAGAATTCAGAAATTATACAACTCAATAATTCAATCGTATTAAGAAGAGTTTGGGGCGTGGGGTGGAGAGTTGATACCAAGGGCTCAATCAAAAGTAAATGTCCAGAAAAGAAGGAAGGCCACACGTGTACAAATTCACCTGATACAGTCAGGATTGCATGGATTGTAATGAGCTGTAAGAGTCCCCAATAAAATGATCTTTTAATTAAAAGAAAGAAAAGTTGTACAATCATTTTAAAACATTTTCTTCATTCCTGCACTCATTGTTATTAGTGTCCCATTTCCCCCCCAAACTTCCTTTCCATAAACCCAAGAAACCATTAATCCAGTTACTGTCTTTATAGATTTACCTATCCTTGATTTCATGTACAGGAAAACCTTGGGGGGGAGGGGGGGAAGAAGACAAAAGATAAAACTAAAAGTTAATAACAAAATGACAGAGAAAAACATCAAAACCTTAACAGAAAAGAAAGCAGAAATATGAGAAACTGGAACAAATGTAAAATGTGTCAAAAGGAAGCTCAAATGATAAGGAGTTAACATCTGCAGTCACCCACTTTCCAATGCTTTCTCCGTGATTGCCAGGCTGTCCACATGCCTGGTTGTTTGCTTTGAGGGGAGTCACCAGGTGCTTAATTCACATATATTTATCCCTCCTCTCTTTTTAAAAAAAAATGAAACTTCGTTTAAATGGGTCAGAAGGGAAATCAAAATTATAAGGTGATACACTTTAGCCTAATGACATCTGCATCATTGATTTTGCAGTGCTCTCTGTCTGGTAACCCGGCTGGTCACCTCCCTGAGTCAGAGGGCATTCACCGGAGGCTCAGTGGATGTGTGAACCCTGTACATGGAGTTTGGGGTCCCACTGTTGAGCATGGTCTTCCGCTAACCAACCATGAATCAGGTTGAAGGCCGGTACATTCAACTGTGAACTCATGAAGAAGTCGTTGTTTGTAAGCAAATCTCTTAAAACTGCCACCAGCTTTCCAAAATGTTCAAATGGTTTTTCCCACCCAAATTTAGTTTCACAGGAAGTCAGTGGCATTCGAGGTGTTACTTTAAAGAGTGAATTTGAATAATTACTTGTTTCTATGAGCTTATGAAAATCATCAACAAAAATGTTTAGACATGTTTACTGCAAATATGAAAGCATCAGGTAAAATATATGTAAACAAAAATGCTGTTTTGTAAGATTCTTGAAACCAACATTACAGTGGGAGATTGTTGTGCTTTCTTTCATTTTTTTTACACAAGGGCCTTTCCTCCACCTTATAATAAAAATATTAGTATCTTTTGTTTCAGTAAGCTTTAGAATAGGATCAATATTTACCAGTCTCAACAGAAATGGGGTGTGGGGGGAAAGTACACCCCTTTGAGAGGCAGGGTATGAGCAGTTTTGTAGGATAAAGAAATCTTAAGACAATAATGTAAATATATCATCGTTTTTCATACACCTTGCACAACTTGTTGTTGATGATGCTTGTTGTTGCGTCAGCCCACCTTGTGGTGATTTCACGGGTCGCAGCAGTGCCCAGATCCGTGTGCTCTTCCTGATTGTACCACGAGATGTGAGTCTGTTGCTGCAGCTATCAGGTTAAGTCACCTCAGTGGGACGTTGGTTGGTTCCCTCTTGTTTGCTGACTTGATGTCTTTTTCTAGTGAGTTCTTCCCTTATGTTGTGTCCACAGCAAGCAAGCAGAGGGCGCATTGCTGAGGAACGTTCTGGTCGTATACTTTCAAAAATGGATTTGTTTTGATTTTTATAATTCATGGAATAGTCGGTATTCTTCCCAGCACCACATTTTAAAAGCACAGTTCCACTCCTGACTTCTCTTCTGTATTTTGTGCTTGAAACCCTGACTTGAGCTGTCTTGATAGTTTTGCTTTTTAAAGCTGTCAAGAAGTCTCTTGCTGGTGATGTGCTGGGGGGGAGGGTGGCAGTATGTTGTTTGACTGATGGACTAATGTTTTCACGGCGGATGTTGATTAATTCCACTAGGATGAAATCGACAACCTCAATTTTGTAAGATGGCCTCCTTTGAATGTGATCTGGTTTCCCGCAGGGCGATTAACTGCACTCTCACCACTAGATGTCACTAGACGAAAACAGTTGGTCAACGGATTGTCGCTCCTTCTACCTGTGGCTCTATTTTCAAGGCCTTTGGTTCATTAGGAGTCAGACTCCACTTGATGGCCGTGGGTTTGGTTTTGGTTGGTTAGACCTAGAGAAGCTCTGGTGGCGCAGTGGTGCTCTACTGCTAATAGAAGGCCTGGCCGTTACTCTGGACAACGATGTAGAAATGACAACCTTGGAAACCCCAGGGGCAGTGCTATTTCTGATCTCCAGGATCACGAGTAATTGGAATGTACTTAAAAAAACAAAACAACAGCAAAAATTGGAATGTACTTGATAGGCAATTAATTTAGTTACTAGATTGATTTAGTTTACTAAGCAGCAGCTGGATTTTTCTGAAAACCAGGCCCCCGCGTGCTCCAAGCACAGAGCAGTTAGGACATATACAAGTGTGTTTGGTGACACATTAGTAATCTGTAATTAGTTATCTTACTGTGTATCAAGAGAGGAGAAGGAAAAAAAGCTCCTGTAACAGGAAACTTCTGCTGACTTATTTTTAAATAAGGAAAAGCTTACTTACAGCCTCTCACTGTTCAGAGAAATGTTCTGAAGAATGCGGTTGCATGTTAACGTCTTTAATTTCTCAGGGCTCATACAAAGTGTAGCACTTGGTAAGTAGTCAGTACATGTGATTAAGGCTGACAGCAGTATACTATAGCCGCAGACTACAAGCCTCCTCTGCAAAAGCCTCATGTACAAGACAAGAAGCGACACGAGTATGAGGGTAAGGTATCCCTGGTTTTACTCCTCTGGAGAACCCTGCCCAAGACAGACGAGTAGAAAATTCTAGAGCAGTTTCAGTTTGACTGATTTGTTATATCTCCTTACAATGTTGTTACTAGCTCTTGAACTCATGGTGACACCATGCACAACGGATTAAGGCATTGTCTTGTCCTGCACCAGCGCCATGGCGGCTGCAGATAGGATCATCATGGATCGAGGGTTCTCACTGACTGGTCAGGCCGTGATTTACTTCCCAGCCTGGCTTAGGCTGGAAGCACCGAATCTGTTCAGCATCAAGCAGCTCGAAAGCCGCATCTGGCAGAGAGGCGAGAGCTATGCATGAAGTGCACTGGCCAGGAATTGAACCTGTGATCCCTGCATAGATGATCCCTGCGTAGAAGGCAAGAATTCTTCCACCAAACTGCCACTGCCTCTAATGATCTAAGCCTCTAATATCCTAAATGGGTGCCATGAGCCTTGTGAGAATTAAAGGAGCAATGACATTAAATCTGTATAGTTTGGTTTTAAGTTACCTTGTTTTTTAAAAAAGCTTATAGTGGGGGCTGAGCCCTGGTGCCGTAAGTGGTTGAGTGCGGGACTGCGACCCACAGGCATGGTGGTTCAAATCCAGCAGCAGCTCTCCAGGAGCAGCACTGGGTAGCTCCCACGACCACCAGAGGGCAGTGATGCCCCCCAATAATAAAAAATAAAAGGACAGAATCCCATTGTGAAAGAGCAAAAATGTGAATGGTATTGACTAAATGAGATACATGAATAAGAAAAGCACATGAAAAGATGTTCAACTATATGTATCGTTAGAGAAAAGTCAAAACTACGATGAAAAATGACTTTCTACATACCTACTCTAATGACTATAATCAAAAAGAGAAAGTAGAATCCTCCTACATTACTTGAGATAAAGGACAGTTGTTTGGGCATTTAATGAAAAGATGCACATAAAGTCCAAAGCCCCCTCCCCCCATGTGTCAGAGCAGAGCTGTGCTCCATTGGGTTTTCTTTCTTTTATTATTGAATTCACAGAAGTTCTTTATATATTCTGGATAATCTTAGAGGGTTTTTGATTTACAGCTATTTTCTCCCAGAATGCAACTTGTCTTTCTATTTAAAAAAAAAATGTAGGCTGAGCCCCGGTGGCGTAAGTGGTTGAGTGCGGGACTACGGCCTATAGGCTTGGCAGTTCAAAATCCAGCGGCGGTTCTCAGGAGCAGCAGCGCTGGGTGGCTCCCATGACCACCAGAGGGCAGTGATGCCAAAAAAAAAATGTGGCCAAATGTTTATTAACAAAAAACAGTTGCTGTCCACCATTTATTTTTTTGTGTAGAATTTAGTGTCGTTAATTACATTCATCAGGTTGTACAGTTATCACCACTATCCATCCCAAATGCTGTTACCACCATGAACAGCTCAGTGCTCCTTAGTCAGTAACTCTTCTCCCCTTTCCCACCTGCCAAAGGTAAACATTACAAACTTTCAGCTCTGCATTTGTCTATTCTAGATGTTTTTTAATTAAAAAAAAAATCTCCAAGCCCTTGGATAATCAAATAGCTGAGACAGTAATAATAATTGTACTTTTTTTGTTATAAGGAAATTCTATGTGATTCTGTATAATACACCAATTTCTCAACATCTCTTTGGAAATACCACTTTGTTAGCACTCTGGTCTACAGGCTGATTCAACAACGCCACAAAGGTAGACAAGCCGGAAGTTGGTGGAATGTCATATTTACATGGGAATAAGAGAAGTTTAGTATTTACTGACGCCTGCCACAGTGCACACTGTATGAGACATATACATTTGATATAAGTTAGATGTGAATGCAAATTCTATAGCTTTATTTTAATCAAATGTCAGGGAAACCTAAATTTTACATGCTTGCACCTTAAGTATGAATTATGGAACCAACCAGAGTAGATCTTTGTCCAACAAAACCATTGTTTTCATTTCTAAGGGTTTCATACACAGCATCAGCATATGCTTTTCCATCAGTGTGTTCATTACTCCATATGTCCTGGGTGGTTTCCCACTCACCTGCTGAGGACCACCACTGCCTGGACTCACTCACTCACTGTGAAACTACTGGTAGGAAGCAGAGTTCTCCACAATTATGTTTCTGGAGGGGTTAAAAAATGACAGCTTTACTTTTTACCCAACACAAGTAGCCTTCAAAAGTGGAACCATTAAACCAACCTCTAACTAAAATAGACTTGGCTTAACCAGCTCAACCATTAAGTAAAAGCTGTCATTCTCTTTTCAAAAGCATTTGAAAAAAGCTGGTCTAGTTATTCAGAAAGTTACATGATGCCCTGCTGGTATTATACAGTCATTCTTAAGAACATGTGAGAAGTCTCCCTGCCCTCGCAGAACCTAAGCTCCTTCAACCAGCCCTCAGTTTTTCTAGAGTTGTTCTTCACTTGTTAAGCTGCCTGTACACTGACCTGTTTTCACCCCTTTTCTCCCTCGATCTCTCAACTTTCTTTGGGGCCAGACTGTTCTAAAACAGAAGTTTGACCAATCCCCAGTAGACTGATTTGATCTAATGCCTGCCAAAAAGCAGAGCTGAGCACCACAAACCAGAAAGTTACTGGAGAAAGATCCAGAAATCTTTGAGTTGACCTTCCTCGGTCTTCTAATTTTATCTGTGAACAGAGCAGAGATCAATTCAGACATGCTACGTGGCTTGCCCAAGCCTGTGCAGCTCATTGAGAGGAAGAACTTAGAACTATCTTCCAAAGTCTTACTATTGTACTACAACCACTATGAGACAACTCAAGGTAAAGAAAGTTTGTAAGTAAACCCAAATAAAAAGCCATTACAGAGGACAAATAGATGGGCTCTCCACAGAATTTTGGCGGGTGTAAAGCCTGTGTGTGCACTGGGAAATGTTGGTTGGTTCAGCATTTACCTCTGGAGACCAAAGGTCTCTCTTCTCTGTCTGAAATGGAATCCGTGACTGTGGATAACTTGTTAACATTCGGGAATAAGAAACCCCACCAACCTTACTCTTTTCAAGTCTTCGGCCACAAGTTTAGACCTTACTCTCAGTATCCATCAAAAGAAATGGACCAAGTTGAAATTGGACTAAGGAGGTACAGTAAGGGGAACCTTTTTTTAAACAAGTCATCCTGAAGTATGTTTCAGATTAATATACAGAGCGGTGACAAAAGTACACATTTCAGTGAAAATCAACATAGTTGAACTATTTTATTAAGATCAATGAAAACAATTTAAATCCATTTAAAAATACTAAGTCAAGCTTTTGTGGGTCGGGACGAGTGTGTAAGGACCACAATGAAGGCCTTGGGCACGCTTTGTGAGTACAAGGTGGTGCGCCCCTGCCTGCCCACCCCCAAGTGCCGGACCCCGCCACTCTACTGCATGCGCATCTTCGCCCCCAATCATGTCGTCGCTAAGCCCCACTTCTGGTACTTTGTGTCACAGCTGAAGAAGGCTTCCGGAGAGATTGTGTACTGTGTGGGCAGGTGTTTGAGAAGGCCCCTCTGTGGGTACAGAACTTTGGCATCTGGCTGTGCTACGAGGGACCCACAACATGTACCGGGAGTACTGGGACTTGACCACAGCAGGCGCCGTCACCCAGTGCTACTGCGACATGGGTGCTTGGCACCGAGCCCGGGCCCATTCCATCGAAATCATGAAGGTGGAAGAGATTGTGGTCAGCACATGCCGCGGCCTGCAGTCAAGCAGTTCCCTGACTCCAAGATCAAGTGCCCGCTGCCCCACCGAGCCCTGTGGCACCAGCACAAGCCAAGCCTCACCACCAGACGGCCCAACACCTTCTTGTAGGCACAGACTTACCCACCCCAAGTCTGCCCAATAAACGCCTCGGGGATCCAGGAAAAAAAATACTAAGTCAAGCATGCAAAACGCAGAGTATTAAAAATGCAAAGCTTTCTGGTCCAGACAAACACATTTCTCAAGAGAAGGTAGAGTTGCAGATGCCCAACAGAAGTCTCAGAGGCGTGTAGGCCACATGTGAGCAGCCCTGAGCTGGGGAAGCCCACGCAGCTGGGCTAGGGTTATACATACATGTAACTCCCAGAACAGTTTACAATGGCAGCTATCAAAACGCACAGTTTTGGTCTACTAATTCAACACACAGAGCTAAATAAACAGCACTTTTTTAGCCTACTAACTGAAACAAATGAAAGAGAGTCATTGAAAAAGTGGACTGATGGCAAGATGGAATGACACCATGGCCCTGACATTCAATTCAACAGTGAATGGGAGGGCACAAGACCAGATAGGGGTTCAGCCCGCTATACATGGGGCCATCATGAGTTGAAACAGCTCAGCGACACCAAGCAACAATAGCAGTGTCTGCAAAACATTACAGGACTGAGGCGCGGGGCAAGTGTAAAGTGAGTACAGTACAGCAGTACATCTCACGTATGCGTAATAAGATTGCCCCATCCTCTGGACAGAGTCAGTTTCAACTCACAGTGACCCTACAGGACAGAGGAGGACTGCACCAGAGGGTTTCTGACACTGTCAAACTTAATGCTGCCGAATAGCCTCATCTTCCCCCTGAAGAGTGACTGGTGGATTTGAACCGCTGTCATTGTGGTTAACAGCCCGATGCTTAACCCATTGTGCCAGCATGGCTCATTGTATCAAGATATAGGAAAAAAACATTTCTCAATTTAAATGTTCAGTTGTAATACATCCAAGTTTTCACCCAAATTTCTGGTGTCTAACAAGGTATCGTCGTTTTTTTGTTTTGGCATCACTGCCCTAGTGTGAGTAGGAGGTCCAGCCTTGCTCCTGGAGAGCTGCTGCTGAATCTGAATCGTCAACCCTGTGGGCCGCAGCCCTGCACACAACCACTGCACCACCAGGGCTCAGCTAGTATCATCATTTTTAAACTATGCTTAACACCAACTTTTCCCCTTAGTTTTCAAGACTGAACACTGGTTTTTCTTAGCATACGAAATGTCATCAGTACATTTTAGTTGTATGTTGTAGGAATAAAACAAATGCATAATGTTTTTCTACCTCAGTGCATTTATAAGATAAAAAAGTATCAAAATATCCTTTTCACTAGGAGAAAAGTAAAGGAATATACACAAAGCAAAAATTAATTTCATCAATTTTCGTGTAGTACACAATGTAGAATAAGCCTATTTGCCTTCATTTTGCCAGAGCTGTTCATTTTCTAACTTAAGAATGAAATTATGGATTTTTAATTAGTATTTTATTATGTTGACATGTGTTTGTTATTCCACAGAATTGTCAGCCAAGTTCTCCGCACTTACAGTCCCCTGACTAAATGCTGGGCGCTTAGTCAGACACATCTGGAGCCCTGGTGGTAGAATTGTTCCTGTGACCTTGCAACAACTGCCTACATACGGCAGCTCCATCTGTCAAATGTCCACATCCCTCTCGTGTTCACCTTGGGCTAAGAACACTTCACCAAGCTGTATTTATTCAGGAAAAAATTTCTGAACACATCCAACATCTTTAAGGTCTAGTAACTTGGAAAACCCATCTCTCTTTGTAGCAAGCTTTTTCTTTTTTGAGCTCTTGGCCTGTCCTTAAAGTTGGGAGCACCCCATATTACAGTTGAAATACATACACACACAGTAACCGTTCCTGATCAGGCCCACAGGCACCAACAGCGGCTTGGTTCTGACCCACTGTTTTCTCCTAACTATGGAGGAAAAGTGCCTGTTGGGGTGGCAGCAGCCCAAGAAGGAGTACAGGAGTCTTTGGTCAGGTACCTCCATCAAAATTCAACCCTGCTCACATGACAAGGCCTAGGCACTTCTACATGTTTAATATTAGTGGGGTCCAAACAATATTTGTGTCTGATTTAGTTCACACAATGTGTTAGTCTGGAGAAACTGTGTTAGAGTAGAGAAACATATTCACAGACACTCATGTGCATAAGAAAGAACTTTATATAGAGTAATTATACATTAAGCAAACATCCCAATCAAATCCATAAGTTCAATATTAGCCCATATGTCTGATACCAATCTATAAATTCCTCAACTCATGAAACACATCGAGTGACGCTGAAGACAGGCCAGTAGGTGGGAAGTCTTGTGGATCCACGGGTAGCGTATGCATCTCAGCACTGACAGAGGACTCCATGTGGCTTCTCCAACTCTGAGGCTCTGGCTACCATCAACCTGTCTCCATGTGTCTTGTCAGCTACAATGTCTCCCAGGGAATGAGTCAAGAGAGTGTGTCTCTATCCTCTAAGGAGGAATACAGGAGTTCCCAGAATCCTCAGGAGAAAGCCATTTCCACATAGAGATCTCATTGGCTATGGCCTAATTGACAGGCTTGACTCGACCCCTTCACTCTGAATCCTCTCAAATCGGCAAACAGTTATATAACTGCCACACTCAAAAGTTTGTCTGTGCAGTAATATGTATCAGACTTATTTTCTCTTATGACAGAAGAATATTCCACTCTATATTTCAAGAATATTCAGGTTCCATTGACATTTCATATGAATTTGAGAATTGGCTTTTCCATTTCTGTAAAAAAGAAAGTTGAAAAAAATTTGTAAAAAAAAAGTTGTTGAATCTGTAGGTTGCTTTGGATAGCATTGATATTTTAACAGTATTAAGTCTTCCATTCAATGAACGCAGAATGTCTATTGGTTTAGCTCTTTAATTTCTTTCAGCAACATGCTATAGTTTTCAGTGTACAAGTCTTTTACACACACACATACACACACATACACACACACCCCACTACCACCCCCCCCCCACCTCCACACCACTAGTTATCCTTAGGCATTTCATTCTTTTACATGCTGTAAGTGGGATTGTTTTCTTCATTTCCTTTTCAGATTATTCCTTGCTAGTGTATTAAAATATAGCAGATTTTTCTGTGTTGATCTTTTTTGTTTGTTTGTTTTGTGGGGGCATCACTGCTCTCTGGTGGTGGGAGTAGGAGGCCCAGCCCCACTGCTGGAATTGAACCTCCATCCCAGTGGGCCACAGTCCCGCACAAAACCACTACGCCACCAGGGCTCAGCCCTCTGTGTTGATCATATAGCCTATCACTTTGTTAAATTATTAATTCTAGTAGCTTTCCTGTGGATTTTTTGGGATTATTTTATACATAAGATCGCGTCACCTCTGAATAGTGATCATTTTACTTCTTTAAAAAAATTTTTTTGCTTGATTATTCTGGCTATGACTTCAAGTATGGTATCAAAATTAAGTATTTCTTCAAGGTTCTTTATATTCAAAGTCTTGTTAAGTAAAGGAAGGAATCTAAAGATTGAAGCCATTGTCTTAGTTTTTATTTTACATTTTTTATTTATTTTGCATACAACACTTATGGTAACAGAGTCAATTTCAACTTATGGTGAGCGCTGTAGGGCAGGGTAGAACTGGCCTGTGGGTCTGTGAGACTGTGACTCTTCGTGGGAGGAGAGAACCTCCTCTTTCCCCCAAGGTGCTGCTGCTGGTTTCCAACTTCTGATCTTGCTCTGAGCAGCCCAACTGCCATAACTCCTGCACCACTAAGTCTCCCTTTGGAATGCCATAACATTAAAAAATTATTTTTAGTGCAAATGTGCTTGATACAGATGATGTACTGAATGTTATAATAGCTATAAGAGCCCCCAATAAAAGTATTTAAAAAATTATTTTTAGCCAATGCCTTCTTAGTGCCTACAATATACAATAAATCCTGGGAAAGTAAGAACCTGTGTAAGGAGGAAGTGTATTGCAGAAGGAAAGAACAAGGGAAAAAAAAGGTGAGACTGCAGAAACACGTGAGATCCAGAGAAACAAGGCTGGGCTGGCAAGTGTCAGCTCTCACAGACTTGACTGCAACAGTGAAAGAGGGCCTCTAAGAGTCACTCCAGACAACTCTGTAATGTGCGCCATGTTACACTGAGAAGCGAGGAGCCCCAAGAATGTATTCGGTGGCCTGGGAATTGAAGAGTGGGAAGGTCTTTTACAGCTTGCCCAACTGATACTTGAATTCCCTGTGACAAACCCTCATGAACAGTTATCAAGATTGTATGGTTTTCAGAGACAGCCATTCTATTAAATTTGCAGATGGCTTTCTGAATAAAACTAATCTTCATACTGGATTTTCTTCTTAACATTCAAATATTATTTTTGCTCTTCACATTTTGACTATTCAGATGCTTGAGAATGGTTGTCATATTATTTATTTCTAGACTACGTTTTCAGTTCCTTCAGACTATGCTTATGTGCCTTCCAGTCTTCTGGTCTAAAACCTGAAAACACTCCGTTTTGGCCGTTTTTAAGAGTGCGAGACCGACAACTGAATACAGTGTTCCAGAGGGGAGCTTATCAGCCCAGAGTCTGGCTGGATCTCTGCCCTGCTCTGCACGCTATATATTTTTTAATATAGCCAATGTTTGAAGTAGCATTTCTGGCAGCCATATGCAGTTGAGTCATATTGAATCATCTAATACCCTAAAGTCTTTTTCACATGTGCTGATAGTAAGCCATATATCTCCTGTCCTGGGTTTCTTAGCGAGGGTTTGGAACTCCAGTGTAAGACTGTACACTCATGCTCACTTCAGATGTCAGCTGTCGCTTATGTTTCTAACGTATTGTGGCTTACTTGGGATTCTCATGAAACATGCTGCAAGTGACCTCACTCAACTCATTACAGTCATTAATAGGACAGAATTCAGATGGAAGTACCAGAAGAGAGCTCATATCTTATCACAGCCAACAGGCAGAAAACATCTTCCATCTGTTGAGGGTCCCTTTAAATTGAATACATTTCTTGTTCGTGGGGGTAGGGGACGGGGATAGCAGATGGCCACCTTATATGTAATAAATGAATAGTGTTTTTGATTAGTAAATTTATTGAAACTCATTTTGGTATCTTATCAGCATGGTGTTTTATTATATCATTAATACAGTATGTATTATGATCTCATGTATTACTCTGTATGCTTACTATCCTCAAAAACAAACAAACTCTTCCATCGAGCCCAAACTGATTCATTGCGACCCCCTGTGGGTATCCAAGACTGTAACTTTACTGGAGTAGAAGCCCCAGGCTTTTGTCCTCAGAGTTGCTGGTGGTTTCGAACTGCCAGTCATGTGGACGACAGACAGCCTGTGTTACTCCGAGTTGACTAGAGAAACAAATTCATAGATGCTCATATGTGTGTAAGAGAGAACTTTATGTCAAAGAGCAATTGTATATTAAGAAAACATCCCAACCCAGTCCAGTTCAAGTTCATAAGTCCAATATTAGCCCATATGTCCGATACCAGTCTATAAATTCCTCTTTAGACTCATGCAACACATGCAATAACCCAGAATATAGGAAAATCACGAGCCAGTGAGCGGAAAGTCTTATGGGTCCAGTGGCGGCAGAAACATGTCAGCACTGGTAGGGGTCTCCACCTGGCTCCTCTGCCGCCAGGAGTCTGGCTCCATCAGCATAGCTCCATATATCTTGTCAGCAGGAAAACAAAGCAGAGAGTATGGATCTGGCTTCCAGTGAACTTCTGTAGCACCTCCAAATGAGGTCATCAAGCCGTCACCTGATTGACAGGCCAGACTCCACCCCTTCACTCATAACAGTCTCAAGTTGACACTACATTATTTAACTGCCACACAACCCCACACATAGTCACTACACCACCAGGACTCCTCTACTTACTAGTACAGCAGAGTTAAAAGGTGCAAGGTGACCTGGAAGTTAAAAAACTCAACTGTTGTCAGAAAGACACCTGGCTCGACCGCCACACAACCCCACACATAGTCACTACACCACCAGGACTCCTCTACTTACTAGTACAGCAGAGTTAAAAGGTGCAAGGTGACCTGGAAGTTAAAAAACTCAACTGTTGTCAGAAAGACACCTGGCTCGACCTCCCCAGCTGCTGTGGAGAAAGATGCAGCAGATGGCTTCTGTAAAGGTGATAGTGGCAAAACCCCAAGGGGCAGATCTACTCGGTCCTACAGTAAAGTGACCAGATTTTCAGTGGGACACATTGACCGGGAGGGAGTGTTCTTGATTAAAAATTTGGTCTATATGGAGCAACAAAAATGTGCATAGAACGCAAAATTGTATTGTAATATATTTATTTTAATTTTAAAACACCACGGGACATTGTTAAATTGTCAAAAAGCGGGATGTCTGGTCACCTTATCCTACAGGGTTGCTGTGGGTTTGAGTCAACGGCAGGGGGACAGTGTTTATCGTTTAAATTGTGCTTTTCCAGAGACTTTGCAGTGTTGACCCCTCTTCCCCAGCGCAGGTGGCAGTGACCAGAAAGATAACAATGAGACTAATAAGAGAGAGTGAAAGTTCTATTTTAAGGCCTGTCCCCAACCTCAAGTAGGATAGCAGCGTCATAGCTGCAACCAAGAACTGCTGGCCAGCAATACTTCATGTCCAAAAGAAAGCAAATGTTTCTAAATAAAGGCGGGGGGTGGGGAGGCTCATTGTGTCACCTCCATTTTTCCCCTCCCCAGTGTGTGCTGGGGGATGTGGTGGAGAATGTGGCCTTTGAGCAGTGGCAGATAGGCAGGTTGGTAAAATCACTGTATTAGGCAATGTGCCATAGCAATGCAATAAGGTGCAGTGGGACACGGTATGAATGATTAAGAAAAGGAGACCAGACACCTCCGGGGGCAGGTAAGAGCCACTTGAGAGTTTGGTTCAAGGACCAGAGGGAGGTTAAAAACGACATTGTGACCAAATACGCTTTTATCTTTCTCCAGTTAATTCTTCGTACTTCCTGCCAATATACTTGGAGAGATAGAAACAATATCAAAGCAACCCCACATATTAAAAGTATTAGATGGAGATGAAAAAAATGCACCCAGATAGGAGCCGCCCCCCCCCCCCCTTTGGTTGGACAACCAGCCCATTCTTTTAGCAAGTTGAAGCCCGTCCTCCTCCAGCTCAGAGTAGCGCCTGCCAAGAAGCCACAGTTCTGGGGCCTGTTTGTTTTGGCCTTTCTTTCTTCTACTTTTTTTTTCTTTTGCTCTGGTAATACTGACTCTCCCACATCCGAGCAGCCAAATGCCATGGCTCTGCCTAGATAGTGCTACCCCCGACCAGAGTTTTCTCTGAGGCTTATACAAGCCTGTTTTTAATGCACACGTATTCTAAGTAGTGAATTTTGTGCAATGCTGTCGGAATCTTACTTTGTAGACAATTAGTTATTTTTATTATTGAAAATATGCACAGCAGAAGTAAACCAACAATTGCTACATGTACAATCTAGTACAACCTTGCACAATATTCGAGACACGACTCTTCTTAACTTTTTGTTGGGAATTAAGTGGGGATTGACTGAGTAGACCCATCAGTTGTACATTCAACAACTCATCCGACTTCCCAGTGCCTTGTTTCCATCATTTTTCACCCGTCTTCCCTCTTATTGAGCATTGTTTTCCCTTCATCCATGTCAACACCTGTCTACCCTCTAGAACAGTGACTTCCCCTTCCCCCCTCCCCCCTCCCATCCCTGGAAAGCATCAGGGTCTAGACACGGCCTCTTTCTTAAGCTTGCCTCAGAATGTTTAGATACTACCTGCCAGAAACAGGCGTGAACCCTCAGCTTTGCATTAAGATCTCCACCAGTCTTTGTGTCGTCATCGCTTCTGATTTATGTATGTCTTGACCTTTGGGCAAAATGCATGGCAAACAGCTTGCTTGCTGGACCCTCTCTGATGCCTTGGCTCCCACTGTTGCATTTGATCAGAAAGTTGCCCCCACTGTAGCCTGCTAAAACCTTAACAGGTCTGTAATTCTTTTTTTTTTTTTTTTTGGCATCACTGTCCTCTGGTGGTCACGGGAGCTAACCAGCCTTGCTCCTGAGAGCTGCTGCTGGATTTGAACCACCAAGCCAGTGGGCCGCAGTCCCGCACTAAACCACTACGCCACCGGGGCTCAGCCCGATTGTTGATTCTTTCAACAGATACTTGTGACACTGTTTGGGAGTTGGAGCTATAGGCAGATAGGTACAATGTCTGTCCCCGTAGAGCTTACATTTTAATAGCATGCTCTACTAAACTATATGCTCATCTCAACCTCTCTCATGTGGCTGCCTCTGAATTGTTACGATAGATCTTTTTTTTTTCCAATCATTTTATTGGGGGCTCATACATCGTTTTTCACAATATATAAATAAGCATACTCATCAAGCACCCTCTCGTCCACTTCTATTATTGTTCTCCAATCGTCCACCTTTTCCCTTAAGCCCCTAGTATCGGCTTTTCCATTCCTTCCCCTCTTCCCCTAGTCTCTCCTCCCTTTCAACCCTCAATACTTTATATATTGTTACTGTTTTGTCATATCGTACACTGCCCGACCTCTCCCCCAACCCACTCCTTTGATGCCCGTCCTTCAAATAGGAGCTTGTGTATATATCCTTGCTGTTGGTTTCGTCTCTCCACCCCCCTTCTCTCCACCCTTCCAATATCTCCAATCTAACGATTGGCCCGAAGGGACCCATCGATCCTGGTTTCCCCATATCTCCAGCTCCCCTCTATGCCAGTGTGACTTCTCCAGTCCATCTGGATTTGCAAGGTAGAGT
>PVJH01021705.1:0-38127 GCA_004026705.1 Nesogale talazaci
GGTGGAGGTGGAGGTGGAGGTGGAGGTGGAGGTGGAGGTGGTGGAGGTGGAGGTGGCGGTGGCGGTGATGGTGATGGTGATGATGCTGGTGGTGGTGGTCAGTTGTTTCCACCCAAATCCCCCGACCCCAAATCTCTATTTTCTGACCCAGATTCTGAGGACTTGCCAGCCTTAATGGAAGAAGCGCTGCAACCTGGCACACGATGGACGGCACACAGACTGCTTGGTGCTCGGGCTCACAGCTTGGGCGGAGGCAGGTGAAGGGCCAGCTTGCCCCTCGGATGGCCGTGCGGTCCCTCAACGCCTGAGTCTGCAGCCCGGGTGTTCATGACCTGGGGCATGACAGTCCTTGTAAAGCCCAGAAAGTTCTTTGTTTTGTTTGTTAATTACAGGATCACAGGGTTACAGAGTTATTCCAGAGAAGACATGAGTCACAAACTCTGAACTTGTAGAACTGGCAGATGCTAGCCCAGGGAGGTACATCTCGTGTTCTCTGCCAGCATACCCTGGAGTGGAACTTCATTAAAACTGAGGGCCTCAATGGCAAAGCAGGGCTCCCATCCTGCCAGTCCTGGTGGAGATGAGGAGAGAGAGGTTGCCGGGAATGCTGAAAGCTGGAAAGAATGGCAACAGCCAGACCTTGTCCATGAAAGCCAACCCCAAATAGGACCCGCCGCTTTGTCCCTGGGAGACAGGATAGTTGGAGAGGAGAGAAGGATGCTGGGCAAGCGGCCTTCCAGTGGACCCCCTGGCCAGTCCATTCTCTCGGCCCTGGTGCCTTCTCCTGGAAGGAGAGCAGGCCGCCCCGAGGAGCTGTACTGCAGAGTCCGTATGAAAGCATGGCAGGAGCTTCCTCTTCCTCGCCCACCCCCTCCCTCTTTTGTCTCTGAGAAGGTCACTGTCCTTGGCCGAGGACCACGTGACCACCCAGGGCCATCTCATCTCCACATCCTTCACTGGATCACATCGGCAGACACCCTTCTTCAAAGCAGGGCTGTGCTCTGAGATCCCAGGTCGATCCGTCTTTGGGGATCCACCATTCAAACCCCTTTGACTCTAAGCGCAGACCTCGGGGTCCCCGTGGGAAGTGCCATGCTCCTGTGCGCCACGCTTCTTCCGGGGAGGGCTGTCCACGTTGCCAGCCACAGCTCCCGTCCGTCTCTCATACACCCTTTTCCCAGAGGGAAGGATTCTGCGCCCTTCGATGCCCTCCATATCCCACTGCCATCGGGGCGTGTCCCCCGAGGACTCACCTCGTGTTCTTTGAGTGTGGGCCCCAAAGAAGAAACCTGCAGACAGGGGCAGGGCTGGGGGCGGACAGGAGGAGGCTCTCCGAGGGAATGACGTAGGTCAGCCCTGAGGACTCTGACGAAAGAGCAGCAGCTGGAGCAACTGGGAAAAACAAACACCTTTCTCCATGCAATGCTTTTAGCCTTTTTTTTTTTTTCAAATCACCCAAGCCCTTTTTTTAGGCCTTTTATAAAACTCCTCCAGAATCAGCCTGCATGATCAGTGTGTGCCCTTCAGCAAAGTCAGTCCAGAGGACCCCTTGGGGATCAAGGTAGAACAGCGGCCATCACCTTTGGAGCCGACCTCTCCTTGTATTGAGTGGGCCTGGGTGGGAGCAGGGAGCCCTGGAGGCATCGTGGTTCCCTCTCAAGCTGCGGTGGGAAAGGGCAGTCTCCATCCAGCAGCTGCTCCATGGGAGCAAAGCCGGGCCCTTTACTGCCCTCAGCAGTGCCGGCCTCGGAACCTCACGGCGAGGTCCCCCAACCTGTCCTCCAGGGTGAACTGTAGAGGGCTGGGGTGCGTTTTCATGAGGGCTTGGAAGGTATGTCTATGGTCTGTGAGAGAACTTGGGTGGTGGGCCGGCGATGGCTGCAGAGAAACTGCCCGGAGCAGCAAGTCCTGTCCAGAGAGAGCCTGCAGGACCGGGTTCCAGGAGCCCTGCCTGGATTGGAACTTTTCCTTCCTCCTCCCTTCCTTTGAAGGCGCCCAAGGGAGACAAAGGGAAGCATCATGCAGAGAGGAGCCATCTGATCACAGAGAGAGGCTTCCACCCGCCGTCTTCTTCTTTTGTCAAGCGAGTAGATACGCCCGCAGCCATAGGTACGTCTGACCGTCCTCCGCATCGTGAGGTGGAAACGCCCCATCCCAGGGCGGCGCGGTGTCTGTTCCAGCACCGCTCGCGATGAAGCAGGAGAATGAAGCATCAATTTCTCTCCCTTCGCCTGGGGGTCCTGCCCTCTGTCACCAACACGGAGGCGCTTCCACCCCCAGCCTCCTTACTTGTTTTATTCTGCTTTTATTTCTAACTTTCTCTAAACGCCACCGGGGGCCCTGTGGACCCTGAGGCCCAGGCATCCACTAGAGTCCAGACTCTCCATGGTGGTCTATCTGTCTGTCAGGGCGGCCTTCCCCAGCCCTCTGTCCTTCTTCGTGGACCAGAACCCCATGGACTAGCCACCCCCAGGCCAGTGTGGGCCCCGAGTCCCCCTGCGTGGCTCCATGACTTCTCTTCTCCGGGTGGGTGTCTGCAAGGAGGAGGATGGCGTCAGTTCAGAGAACTCATGTTCCAGAGATGTCAGCGTCCTCGTACGCTCTGCTTATGCAGTCGCAGAGCACAGAGCCCTTTGTCATCTTGATCAGAATGCCAAGAGGTTGCTCTGTGTCCGGACCCCCACCCCCCAAGCCCTTTCAGGTCCTCGTGTTCTTGCAAAGCCTGGTGGTGGCCTGAGCCCTTGGCCTTCGTGTGAGTGGTGTCCATCCCTCTGGAGGCCTGTAGGCCTCCCCTCTGTCCCTTTGGCACAAGACAGATGGTCCTGTACCACCCTCGCCATCGCCGTTGGAGACCATCTCCTGGTTCACAGACTCGATCCATGGTTGCAGCCACTGTGTCCGTCTGTTCATCTGTCCATCAGTCCTGGCGAGGGCCTTCCTCTTTCTCTCTGTCCCTCTTTGCCAAGCATGATGCCCTTCTCCAGAGACTGGTCCCTGGTGATGACAAAGCCCCAAGGATGGGGCTCCCAGTCTCGCCCTGGTGCTGAGGCGCTTCAATGATGCTCTGGAAATGAACTTATGGGCCCTTGTGTTGGGTTGGCAGCTGATCTCCCGACCCACACACTCAGGACCTTCTGTGGGGCGCGGGGTGGTGGGGGGGAGCCTTTTCTGGCAAAGAAAAACCTCTGTGTGTGTGTGTGTGTGTGTGTGTGTGTAATTTATTTCCTTCTTTTGTCTCTTCTCTTTCTCTGACCTCTTTCATTTAGCTGCTGATCAAACCTCTCTCCATTAAAAAAAAAAAGAGTTCTGGTGACTATTTGTTCATAATACTCTTTGCTGTTTAAATATTTCAAACTGTTGTGCAATTCAATTAAAGTACGTTGCAGCCAGGGAAGGAGCTGGGGGAACACAGTGCAGAGAAAGAGGAAGCTGTCAAACTGTGGGTGGCAGGGCAGGGGGTGCTGCATCCCACCATGGAGAGAGCCTGGTGCGGGCAAATAAACACACGAGAAGGCGCCATCCTTGGGGAGGTGGGAGCATGCAGGGGCTACCCAAGACGTATCCGGAGAACAGAGAGAGCGCGTTGAAATGGCACTGCTTGAGGTAGTGCCTTCAGGAAGGAGATGGCACTACAGAGAGAGGGAGTGGGAGAGGGAGGGAGGGAAGGAGGGAGGGGCCAGGGGAGAAGGTGGCATGGAAAGGGATTCCGTCCTCTGCCCGTGGGTCCCGTTAGCTTGGTGACAGACAGCCCCACGTCCCACGCACTGTCAACTGAACGATCGCTCTTGGACACTGTCCTGGCAGCCACCGGAGGAATGCAGAGTCGCTGGCGGTCTGGGCCACACAAGCGGATCGGCTCTGCACAGTGCCAGCAGATTTGGGGTGCTGGGGGCTGTAGGTACGACTGGGAGTTGTGCTGCAGGCCAGGAGGGCGCCCTTGACGTGTGAAATCTGATCTCAGGTGTCTCACCTGGGCAATGGGATGGTGGCCATCATCGCCGGGGCAGGCTGTGAGGAAGGAAAAGGAGGCATAGGGAGGGCAGATGGCGGAACCGGTTGCCCGGTGGACTGCTGGCCGTTAGGTCAGCTGCTGGGCTGGAGAAAGGTGAAGCTTTCTGCAGCTGTAAAGATTTCCAGCCTTGGAACCCCCGTCCCTGTCCCCCCTGCCCCAGGGCAACTGCAGGCTGTCCCATGGGGTGGTCGCTCATCTGAATCCACACAGTGGCAGCGAGTTCGAGACCCGCGCTTGGCACAGTGCCGGCCGGCCATGTGCGTCGGTCGATGACAGCGGCCAGTCTCAATGAACCTCACGTGCGGGCGGCTGGGCCAGCACAGTGCATGTGCACAGCGCCGGTCAATGGAGACTGGCATGTGGCCGTGAGGCTCAGCAGGTCTATGCAGGGCATCCAACCCCCCGACTTCTGAAGGCAGCCCGCGATGACCCCATGGGCTGTGATGGCCTCTCTGACGGCAGCGAGCTGCAGTGATTGCGTGTCCCACGATGGGCAGTTGCAGCAGCAGGACACTCGCAAAGGGACCAGAGACCAAAGACACGATGGAAGACAAGGAGGAAAGCTGCCCCAGGCCTGGAAAGGACTCGCTTGGTCA
This sequence comes from Nesogale talazaci, assembly GCA_004026705.1. Taxonomy (NCBI): domain Eukaryota; kingdom Metazoa; phylum Chordata; class Mammalia; order Afrosoricida; family Tenrecidae; genus Nesogale; species Nesogale talazaci. Next base: position 4,609 of record PVJH01021705.1, read on the forward strand.
AAAGGCCGGGTTTGCCAAGAACAGAGGCTGCGCGCTGGCACTGGCTCCTGGAGGACCGGTCTGTCTGACTCGGTTAACTAACGATCGGCGGTTTGAGCCCATCCACAGCCTGGCAGGGCAAAGATGAGGTCGTCTGCTTGCTGCCTGACAAATGTGCAGGCTTAGAAAGACTCCAGCAGTTGTGCTTTGTCCTGGAGGGGGGGGAGGTGTCTATGGGAGTCAGAATGAACTCACCAGCAGGGCTGACGTGTGTAGACCGCCATGGACTGACTGGCATGGGAAATTTGCCAAAGGGGTGATAAAGCCAGTCACTGGTGACACTGGCAAGGTCAGACGACAAAACCATGGCCTTGGAAAACCATGACTGGGGTTCAGGTAAGCTTGGGGTTCAGGTAAGTAAGCAAGCAGGCCCTTGCTCCATGCTGTGCACCTTCCGGTGTGCAGGACCCTGCACTGAGGCAGGTCCAGCTCACAGCTGGCTGACTGCGGCCGGAGGTGGGGTGGGGGGCGAGGGGTGTCTCTGCTCTTCTCCAGCCCACGGCCTCAGCAGGCATCTGCAGGGTCCCATTGTCCCCTGTGACCAGGTATGATCACCCAGAAGAAGAACCGTCGGTGCTTCATCTCCTAACTCTGTTCTCGAATGCCTGGCAGAAAGCATCTCCTGTTGCTAGGCAACCTGCCAGGTCATCCCCACAAGCCTGACCTTGGTGACTGCCTATGGACATGTGTCGGCCTCCACCAGCGGTGCCTGCCATACAGGTGGGCTTGTGCCTCCCCCAGTACCCCCCCCCCCACACACACACACAGCACTTGCCCTGTCGGATGCGTGTCCATCAACCTGCCCTGCCATGTTTGTCCTCCCCTTGCCAAGCTCGAGGGCAGGGCAGGGTAAGGGATGGCAGGTCAGAGGTCAAAGGCCCGAGAGCCAGAGCTGCCTTGATCAGGAAGGAGTCTAGATTCTCTTACCAACACTGCCGTTTGTTTTTGCTTAACAGCGTGGCACCCCTCCCAGGAGACCCTGATAAGGCAGATACCAGCAGAACGGCTTCGTGGGCCTTGTGGGGGAGGCTCCATCCACCCAGTCCCAGCTCCTTCTTTCACTCCTGTACCTCAAGGCACTTCGGGGAGGTAGTGTGGGGACTCTGCCCACTGTCACAGGAGCTGCCACAGGAAGCACAGCAAGCCCATGGCAGTCACGTTGATTTTTGACTCATATCAACCTTACTGGATCCAGTGGAATTGCCCTAGAGGGCTCCCAAGCTTGTAAATCTTTCTGGGGGCAGACAGCCCCCTCTCTCTCCTGTGGAATGCTGGTGGATCAGACCACTCCCTTTCAGCTTAACCCACGTGGCCACTTGGGCTCCTTGTTGTCCTCCTGTGAGCCCCAGTGCCAAAGCAGTGCCTGGCACGGAGCAAGCACTTGACACATATTGGTTAGATGAGCAGACGGATGGAACAGCAGATGAGTGGATGCATGGACAGTTGGATGGATGAGTGGATGGAAAGATAGATGGATGGAGGATGGATAGATACATGGATGAATGGGTGGGCGGGTAGATAGATGAATGGATGGGTGGATAGATAGATACATGAATGGATGGGTGGATAGATAGATACATGAATGGATGGGTGGATAGATAGATACATGAATGGATGGGTGGATAGATAGATACATGAATGGATGGGTGGATGGATAGATACATGAATGGATGGGTGGATGGATGAATGGAGGAATAGATGGGTGAATAGATCAGTGGATGGATGGGTGGATGGATGAATCAATGGGTGGGTGGGTAGGTGACCAGGTGGGTGGATGGGTGGATAAATGAATAGATAAATGGATGGGTGGATGGATGGATGAATTGGTGGGTGAGTGGGTACATGGACAGATGGAGGAATGAACAGATGAGTGGAGGCTGCACAATGGCTGAGCCTGTCTGAAGAGCCAGTTGGGAGGTAGCTGTGGAGCAGACTTGAGAGAGCAAACACCCATCTCTCAAGTGTGTGCCTGTGAGGTGACGGGGTCACGTGTGCTTGCACTGACCCAGGATGGACGTGGAAGGCCGGGGTGTGAGGTGGAGGGCCTGTGGTGTCAGGGGAACGGATGGGCCACAGCATTGCAACGAGGTGAGGGAGTGAATGCATGGACTCCATTGGTCTTTGTCTGAAGTTGCCCAAAGGCGGAGGGCCATGACACGGGTCCCCTCATGGGCTCCCACCCAAGAGGCCACAAAGCAGCTCTTCTGGGAGCCCAGCCACTGACCTGGGGCAGGAAAGCGAGTGGCTGCACATCCACAGACAAGGATGAGCTTGCTTCGGGCAGGACTTCGTGGCCATCACTCACCCCTGCCAGGCGTGGTGCCCGGCGTTGGAGGGTGGCCATGGGCTGAACTAGCTCCGTCGCTCCCCACACGGCATTTGCATGGCAGGGGCACCTGTCCCATGGACACCAGCTGTGGAAGGGGCCGGTGGTGCACTGGGTAAAGCGTCCAGCTACTGAAGGTCAGCGGCTGTCGGGCTATTGGGGGAAAGACCGCGTCTGCTTCTGCGATGCTGACCGCCTGGGAAACCCCGTGGGGCAGTTCTCCTTGTCCCGGCTCACCGCCCTGGCTGGCGGGGCCTGCTTATTCGTCTATGAGCACTCACTCTCTGTGCCACTCCCAGCCATTGATCTAGGAAGACCACCTTGGTCCCTAATCGATCGTCCTGGGGTTGAGCCTGCTGGGGAGCTCCGTCTGTCCCACAGAGACCCACCACTCCCTGCTGCCATGTCGGAGGCCATGCAGACGGCTTCCGAAGAGGAAAGTCTTTACAGGAGCAGAAAGCCTCCTTTCCCCTGAGCAACTGCTGGTGGGTTCGAACCGCTGACCTTCCAGGCTGGAGACCACTGCGTCACTGGCCGTGCCCCCAGGGCTCCCTGGGGTCCACAACAGACAACCTCCATGCCGTCGGGTGAGAGAGCCAGCGTCCAGTCTGCTAGCTTCTTCCGGGCTCCCTGACGGCCTGGAGGTTCAGTACCAGCACCTTCGCAGGGGAAACGTCTGCCCCCGTCAAGACTGCAGACACGGAAATCCCCTGGCGCAGATGTGCAAGCCGCCTCGGGGACGGCGGTGAGCCAGAACCGACCGACAGCACCGGCACCAGCGACATGGATGCCAAGATGAGGACGAGATGAGGCTCAGAGGGGGTCTTCCTGAGGCTCAGGGGGTCTTCTGGAGAGAAGCGCTGTCTTGGAGCGGCGTGGAGGATGAGGGGACCTTCATCAGCAAGTCCCCCAGAGGGAGAGGATGGTTGTGGGGGGCAGAAGGTGAGCTTCTTCTCCTGGCTGGAGGGTGAACAAGCAAGGACATGCAGGACCAAGCAGAGGGTCCCCGAGTGCCTCTCCTCTGCCCACCAGCACCCCTCAGAGCCCCCACCCAGGTTCCAGCAGCCCCACCCATCTGGACGCAAGCAGGGACTTGCTTATGCCCAGAAGCTGCCGGGCGTGTGTGCCAGCCGCACACCCGCCGGTGCCTTCCCTGTCCACCCAGGAGTCCGGCCAAACCATATCCAGGACACATTTTCCAGTGCTTTTTGAAAAACATTCTCTCCAGTATGCGGAAAGAATCGCCTCATCTTCCCCGGCCTGGTTTCCCGGGCCAGCCAGCGGCGCACACGGAAAAGCAGGGCCGGGTGACGTCAATCAGGCCACGGACCTGCACGGAGGCCCAAGGTGCGGGTGCGTGGGCTGTCCAGGAGCGGCGAGGAGCCTGGTGTGTTGGCGATAGCAGGGGGACCCCAGCCAGGACCTTTGGAGGTGAGGAGCTGGTCTTCAGAGTAGATAAAGGGCCCCGCTGCAGAGGGGGCCAGGACAACGGACAGGAGTGGCGCACGGACGGGCCCCTGGCCTCCTGAGACCCATGTGGTTCTCTGGCAGGAGGCGAAGCCAAGCTGCACCTGCTCTCACTGCCTGGCCACCTGTCCCCTCGGGGAGAACAGCAGAGGAAACCGCTTCCTGAGCAGCAAGCACTCCTCTCAGCAATGGAAGCGCTGGTTCTCGAGTCCAGGGTGAAGCCACTGCCCCAGGCTTGGGCCGAGTCTTGGAAATCCCTCAAAGGGTCTTTATCAGGGATGCAGCCCTGCTGCCAGACAGATGAGTGTGCCCCTCTGGCATGGGCCTCAGAGGGCGGCCGATGAGGCCTCGTGTCTGAGGTGGAAGACCCATGTAGACGTTCCCTGTGCAGGTGACCTGAAGAGGAGCTGAAGCTCTTGCTGGTGAGGATCAAGTGCTCCAGCATGGATGACAACGCAAAGTAGACAAAACCCACAGCCTCACCCCTGGGCCGACAAGCAGCATGGTGACAAGTCAAGGAAAGACAGGATTGTCCAGGATTTCAGTTTTTCTTGGATCCACAGTCACCGGTGGAAGCGGCAGTCAAGGACTCAGAGGATGGATTGCGTCTGCTGCACAACACCTGCGGAGCATGTTGAAGGTCAAAGAAGTCATGTGGAGGGTGGAGGGTGGGGTTAAGGTGCACCTGACCCAAGTCATGGTATTTTCGGTCACCTCCAATGCATGCGAAAATGGGACACTGACCAAGGAAGACCGGGAAAGATTGGATCCATTTGAATGTGGGGCTGGAGAAGATCATTGATAGTATTGATTGCCCTGCTAGTGCGGGTGGATTAGAGACACAAATCCAGAGACACTCATAAGTGTGTAAGAGAAAGCTTTATATAAAGAGAAATTGTACTTGAAGAAAACATCCCAGCCCAGTCCAGATCAAGTCCAGAAGTCCGATAATTATCCCATATGTCCAGTACCAGTCTGTGAATTCCTCTTCAGACTCACATAGCGCATGCAATGATGCCGGGCACAGGAAGATCACTGGGCCATGAGTGGGAAGCCTTGTGGATCCAGTGGCGGTGGAAGCCTCTCAGCCTCTCAGAGCAGGATACCGCTCCAGCTCCCGGTCTCTGGCTCTGGTCAGCATAATTCCATGTGACTTTTCAACAGGAATGTATCACAGGGAGAGGAAGCAGAGCGTCTCACCTCCTAGAGGAAGTTCCCAGAATCCTCTTGAGAAGGCCATGCCCCCACAAAGGCCTCATTGGCTGTGACCTGGCTGACAGGCTGGACTCCACCGCTTCGCAAGTTGACAAGAGATGATGTCACTGCGGAAATTGTGGACTGCCAGGAGAGCAAACCAATCCGTCTTGTAAGAAGTACAACCACCGCGCTCCTTAGAAACACGGGCAAGGAACCTTGTTTCATGTACCCTGGACATTCCGTCAGAAGGGACCAGTCCATCCTGCATGGTACCGTGGATGAGCAGCACAAAGAGGAAGACCCTTAAAGGGACGGATTCGCTGCTGCATGCGTGGGCTCCAACTTGGCGATCGGTCTGAGGAGGCCTGATGACCAAGCCGTGTTTGGTGCTGTGGGGCCTGGGGTCCACCAAACCGCAGCAAGACTTAGGGGAAATGCAGTCCACGACGCCTCAGGTGGCCATCTAGGTGCATCTTTTTAAATTTCCCCCCAAAAGAAGGAGACATGTTTTATTTACAGGCGTCTAACTTAATTGAGAATGGGTCAGAGAATGCGATCCATTTGGAGGGGAGTTTTCAGACACTGCTGAAAACTGATCTGATGTGCAGCACGCGCTCATCAATATTGCAGATGTGCTACAGAGCAGCGCACCTTTCCTGACTGCTGGGTGCAGGGTTCTACACGAGACCCGGCTTAGTGTGTCATCCAGGCCAGATGCTTCTATTACAATGTGTTTGACTTTTTAATTCCCGAGAGAGGTTTTTTCAAATTGCTCTCGAGGATGGTATATTTACCTTCTGGGGGTGCAGTGTGTGTGTGGGGGGGGCAGGTCTCTTGGGCTTGGCCCGACATATTTTGTGGTCGCCTTCTCAAACCTACTTACAAAGCTTCTCTTGTATCTTCCTATTGCTTTTAAATTTACCTCTGTTCAGTCTTGACTCCTGTTATTTCTCGTAATGTTTTAGTTTTCCCAATGTATTTGTCACTGCTTTGCATGCATCTTTTGCAACTTTAATGTGCACTCTTTTGAGGCCTTGTGTGTTCAGAATCATGAAGCCATGTGCAGTTGGATAGGAAGCACCAGCGGTGAGTCTCAGTAAGCTTCAGGCTGGCAACCACCAGGTCAGCGGTTCAGACACACCCGCTTCTCCTTAGGCAAAAGCTGAGGCTGCCTGGTCCCATCGAGATCCGAGGCCTTGACAGCCCTCTGTGGGGCCACCGTGAATTAGCCTCAACTCGCTGTTGGGAAAAGGTTGGGCCGAACTATTTTGTTGAGTCCATCTTTTGAATTGTTGTATTTTGTCCATTCATGGTTTGTGTGTGTGTTACGGACTCCCTTTGAAAGCCTATGCTGTCTTCCATGACCCCTCGTGGCACTGCACATTGTTTGTCCGCCTTCTCTCTTCCTGTCTTCTTTTGAATTGACTGCAGATATAAGAGCCCTGTTCTGCTCGCTGTGCGGTGGAACGCTACCAAACGATGTCTGTCTCCTCATTTTAACAACTCCGCTCAGAGTCTCAAGCCCTGTGCTGACCCACGGGAGAGGGACGAGGCAGTGTGCTCCCGCCAAGTTTTACAACCTGGGAACTCCGGGGGAGAGACTCGGCTCTGCTCTGCGGATCGACCATGAGGTGTGGGGACCTTTCGGAGCCATCCCAGGACCGCGCAGCATTTGCCCTTTGGTGTGTAGCTAGTTTCCCTCAGCGTGAAGGAGACTCTGCAGGTGAGTGGAGCTACAAATCCCCCCACCGCCCCTGGGGCGAAGGTGTCTCCCAGCCTTGGAAGCCCCACAAGGCAGGTTTCCTGTGCCCTGCAGGACACTGGGAATGGGAGGGCAGTGGGAATAAGAGGACACTGGGAGTTGGAGGAAGACACTGGGAGTCGGAGGATGACATTGGTTTTTGGAGGCTGCTCCTCGGGCTGGCTACAACAGGGCTGCCTCCTGACCTGTGAAGCGCAGGTCTGAGGAATGTCCTTGGCTAGAGGGGGCAGCTGCTGCACCACAGAGAGGCTCCCCCTTCACAGCTCCCAGAAACCCCCCTGATTTGGGCAGATGGAAGGAGAGGCAGAAATGACGGCATGTGCTGGAACAGACCCCATCGGCACCACGCGGACAGAGTCCAGGCCTGAGTTGTCTGCCTGGCTGGGCCATCTCCTCTCGTGGGGCAAGTCTGTGATGTCTGTTACTGCCCAGAGGGTCTCAGGGGCTAAACACTCACCCGGCACAACAGCTCTGGGTGGGGTGGGGGTGAGAGCTTGTTAAGGCCTCTGTGACGTCAACTAGATACTCCTGGCTAGAGGTGGAGTCAGACCCATCAAAAGTCACCTCCTGAATGTCATGAATCTTTCCTAGAAAGGCAAGATGAGCAGAGACACCTCTCTCTCTCTCTCTCTCTCTCTCTCAGCAGCTGGTGGGCTCAAGCAACCAACTATTGTGTGAACAGCCCGATGCTGTGATAGTTAGGTTGATCCTGCCAATTCGGCCAATAGGAACATGTGGGCGGGGTTCAATCAGGCTGCAGCTTGATTGGAGGGCAGCAAGATAAATGGCTCTGCGAGGCCTGCCCCCCTCTCACTGGCTCCCTGGCGATCTGACCAGCGTGCGGCTGCTGCAGCTAGTTCTCTGCTCCAACCTGTGAGCTGCACTACCTGTGGGACAAGGTAACCCGTGGATCCTGTTGCAAGAGTTTGAGATTCCTCTGAGACCTGCTTCCCCACACTGCTGGTGGCGACAAGGCTTGAGCTTGAGGCTGGTGGTGGATCCTGTCATCTTGTGTTCACCACCCCATCCGGGTCTGTTTCGCTAAGCTCTCAAGCTGCTGCCTGCTGCTGGCCCGCCCTGCTGCCTGCTGCCTGTGAGCCGAGTCTGCCTGTCTTTCCTGAGGGAGGACTCGGCTGTCTGCTTCTTTGACCTTGGACCCGGCAGCCCACAGGAGCTGAAGGACTTCCAGCATATTAACTGTTCCAGAAAAGAGAGCTGAACTGAGCCCGCTGTACTGCAGTGGGGACTAATTATCTGTTATATTCCTCTTTGCTGTATAAACCTCTCCTCTTCTGTATGTATATGATCCTAAGTGTCCTGTGCCATCTTTGGTGTAAACCCACCCCCCGCGATCGAGTTCATTTTGACTCATGGCGATCCCACACGCGGTGTCAGAGACTGTACATCGCTGTTGAAGTAGGCTGCCTCATCTTTCTCTCCAGGAGTAGCCGCTGGGTTTGAACCCCTGACCTCGGTGTCAGCAGCCCCGTGTCCTACCCACAGCACTTCCAGGGCTCTGTCAGGTTCAAACCACGTGCTTTTAATGGGTGAGTGAGGTGGTGGGGAGCCCCTCAACTATCCATGTGAAGCCAACCAAGGATCCCACTGGGACACCTGCACACAGCCACTGCTTAAATCAAAAGTGATTCATTCTGGGGGCATGTGGGGGGGAGGGGTGTGTGTGTCCAGGAGCTCCCTACCAGCCCCCCTCACTTACGCTGTCCCCAGAGCTCAAGACGATCCGTCCAGCATTAAGCAGCCGTCTCTCGAGGGCTAGTCACTTTGAGGCCTGGAGAATGCCTGGCTCGGCTGATCCTGCTTTCAGTCACCACGTCTGAGTGTGTGAGCTGGGAGACGAATGAGGAGACCGCTGGCCGGCCACTGCCAGGCACAGAGGACTCGGTGCCTCTCACCGCTAGGGCCGGCCAAGAGCCCTCCAGGTTTCCCGGACTGCCAGGGCAGCACCAGATTACGCTGCAGACTCCCCACTGGAAGGCCTTCTCCCCTCACATACTTCGGGTACTCTGTCAGGAGGGGCCGGGGCTGGGAAACATAGGGGATCAGTGACCATGGGGAGGGTCCCCGAGGAGGGGGCTTGAGGTCGCTCTTGCGTGGGACCCACCTGGAGACTCCCGGCAGTTTGCAGTGGGTCTTCCGCCTGGCGGTGTGCTGGGTGGTGCGGGGTGGTGCTTTGCCACCTTGTGGGTGCAGCCACCACCCTCCCTGCTGAGGTGGGGGCCCGGTGGGTGAAGGGGCCGGCACGCTCACCCTGTTGTGGGGCCAGCAGCATGTGCTCGCCGCCAGGAGTGTCCAGGCCCCCTCGGTCAGCAGCCGGAGGCTTCAGCCACAGCGCCGAGGTTTGTAAAAGCCCGGCCAGCTCCTTCATGCCCCTCGGTTGTCAGCCGGGTTGGAGCAGGCTCCGGCAGCAGCCCCAGGGGACTCTGGGAAGACATCCAGAATTCCTTGACGCTGCAGCAGTCTTGGAAGCATCTGCTCGTCGCCGCTCTTCCCCTACTGCTCCTTGGCCATGACGCTGAACGCACCAAGAGGGATTCCAACTGCATATTTCCATCCTCGACGCTTGCCCAGGGCCCCGGGTGAGGAGGCACAGGGCGGAATGTGTGAGAGCCCAGCCAGCTCCAAGGTCCTGCGAGGACACTAGCCCAGGCCTTCCCAGGAGCGGCCTGAAAATGCCGGGGAGCGAGGAGGACCCACCCAGATCTCGCCCGAGCACCGAGCCCGCTCAGCTCCGAGCGGGCGGCCTCCCAGCTGGCTTCCTGGGTGCCACCATCCCGACGTCAAGGCTGAACTCCAAGGACCTTCGCCCTTGTCAGGCGGGTACGACGGGTCCCTCCGTCTGAGCGCCCCTTCCCCCACCGCAGCAGGCCTGCCCCTTGATGTGTCCACTGGGAATCTTTTTCATTATCTTCTCCCTCGATTTAATTAATCCACATTCAGTAATGAACCTTGAAATTTCAATTAAACACATCATTACTAATCGTCACTGAGCTGGTAGTGGCTGGCGGTGTGGTAGGGGCTGGGCTGTGCCAGGCGGTCTCCTCCCATTCGGGGCTTGGGCATGGGCTCCCACCGCAAGTTGGGGGGTGCCGTGTTCTCCCCCGGTGTCACCTCCCCAAAGAAACGCCAAGGGTCTTCGTACCCGCGGATCGGCTCTCATGGGTAGGCATGCTGGTCTTGAGGCACAATGGGTGGAGCATCCTGCCAGGTTGGTGAGGGCCGGCGCTCTGGGGCTGACTTGGGGAGACAGGCTGTGGGACTCATGAGCGACCTCAGTCCCCTCTGACCTCTTAGGAAGATGAGTCCACATTCAAGCAAATGTGAGGGACATCACAAAGCAGAGAGACTCTACGAGAGGACTTGTAACCACCAGTGTAAACCCAGTGGGTGGCAGTGGTCAGACACACACCCATAGTGATGATGGCCCTTCTCTCTCTCTCTCTCTCTCTCTCTCTTTCTCTCCTGCTTCTCTAGACGTAGTAGTTACATCTTCTGGTGTCAACTTGTGAAGGGGTGGAGTCTCACCTGTCAATTAGGCCCCATCTTGATGACCTCATTTGGAGGCACCATGGGGACAGATAGCTCACTGGGGGCCAGTAACTCACTCCTGAGAGACCCTCCTGTGCACAAGGCACATGAAGCGACAGTGATCCCAGCCAGTGTCCTGGAGCTGGAGGAACCACGTGGAGACCCACGCCAGCGCTGACAGGCTTCCACCGCCACTGGACCCACAAGACTTCCCACACCTGGCCTGTGATTATCCTGCATTCGGCATCCTTGCATGTATTTTGTGAGTCTGAAGAGGAATTTATAGATTGGTATCAGACATAGGGGCTAATATTGCATTTAGGGACTTGGCCTGGACTGGGCTGGGATATTTTCTTAATACACATTTGCTCATACCTCTGGGATAACCCAGGACCCTGGAAGAAACCAACGCACCATCTTTTCTTGGTGGCAGCTGCTTACACTCAGTTTAAGCACAGTTCCCTCCCCCATCCTGTTTCTGCCCAATGCCCACTTCGCCTCTCTCCACCCTCCTCCTACAGCGGCTGCTTTGGCTGTCACACTGCCATGGCTTGTGTGTCCCTGTGATGCTGGGATCCATGACATCAGCACTTCAAAGCCATCAGTTCCGGGGCTGGACAGATGTCCGTGGACGGTCCAGACTAAGACCGCTCCTCAAGAGCTGTCATTGTCAGCAGAAGGCTGCCAGCCTCGTTGTCTTGCTGACTCTGGGGATGGGGCACTGGGGACGGGTGTGCGTGGTGAGGTGAAGGGCCAGCGGGAGGGAGGGAGGCCCTCAATTAGAGGGCCAGCACAGCAGCCTCCGCAGGGGACCAGCGACCCGGAGGTGGGCAGGACCAGGGCCAGACTGCTTTGTTCTGCTGAACACAGGGACTCATGAGCTGTGGCTAATGCTGCAGCCACTCCCAGGACCCTGCTGCCCCACGTCTCAGGGTCAGAAGGACTCGCAGCCCCCATCACAGAGGGGAGGACGTGGAAGTTCCACAAGCTCCTTGACCCTTTCTCCCCCAGACCTGCAGCCCCCGGCCCCCTACCCCCCAGGCTCCCCATGCAGCCCTTTTCCTGATGACCCCTGTCTGGTCTGAACACAGGAATACAGCCTACGCCTGCCCCCTCCCTGCCCCGGGGAGCGTCCCCTCATAGTTCCTGGCTGTTCCCGGAAGCACCATCTAAGTAGTATGACGTGGACCCCGAGGTTTGGGCTGACCTCAGGTAGAACCCGGCCCTGCCCTCCCAGAGCTCCAATCCACACCCAGCCTCCAGCCCTGCTGATGGGTTCCTGCCGACCCCAGAACTCACAACCCTCCCACGATCACACCGTTCTACACACCACAATCCTCACATTCACACCATTCTACACACCCACAATCCTCACATTCACACCATTCTACACACCCACATTCACACCATTCTACACACCCGCAATCCTCACATTCACACCATTCTACACACCCACAATCCTCACATTCACACCATTCTACACACCCACAACCCTCACATTCACACCATTCTACACACCCACATTCACACCATTCTACACACCCGCAATCCTCACCTTCACACCGTTCTACACACCCACAATCCTCACATTCACACCATTCTACACACCCACAACCCTCATATTTACACTGTTCTACACACCCACAATCCTCACATTCACACCGTTCTACACATCCACAATCCTCGCATGCACACCGTTCTACACACCCACAATCCTCGCATGCACACCGTTCTACACACCCACATTCACACCACTCTACACACTCACAACCCTCATATTCACACTGTTCTACGCACCCACAATCCTCACATTCACACCGTTCTACACATCCACAATCCTCACATTCACACTGTTCTACACACCCACATTCACACTGTTCTACACACCCACAACCCTCACATTCACACCGTCCTGCACACCCACAACCCTCACACGACCACACCAGTCTCTCCTCAAGGCATGGTGCCGAGTCAGAAGGCTGGGTGGAGACTGGCTGGGAAGTGGGCGGTCCATCGAGTGGAGAAGCTGGGCTGTGAGGTTGGCAGGATGGGGACTGGTAGGAAGATTCGTTGAGGAGTTGGCGGGGAGATTGGACGGAGGTAGGGGGAGGTGGGTGGGAGGGTGCTGGAGAGAACGGGTTGGTGTCGGTGAGGGAGGTTGGACGGGGAGTTTTGTAGGAGGTGGGTGGGGAGGCTGGATGGGAGGTGGGTGGTGGGGGGGGAGGCGGTTAACAGCCTGTCTTCTCACAAGGAGCCTGAGGCTCTAGGCCGGAGCTTGCTTCTCCATCTGTTGGGACTCGGATGGACGTGACGGACCATCTCCTAGGAAACGCAGTTTGTGAGCTCGGGGGGTTCCTAAGGGCCCAGGCTCTCCAGGCGCCGCATGTGTAATGGGTGCTGAAGGTGTCCTGTGCCTGCTGGGCCAACGGTTGCTGGTTCAAGGCCGCCCAGAGGCTCCTGAGAAGACAGGCCAGGCAATGAGCTTCCTGTCGGACTCTGCCCACACGGGGTCTGCATGAATCTGAGTCCACGCCATGACAATTCACAGACACAGGGCAGATAGGTGCCCAGCAGCTAGCCCTAGAGACCCACCAGCTGGCGATCCAGGGGCCCTGGGAGCCTGTCCAAGGAAGCCAGTCCCTTCAGGCAGGGTGTCTGATAGCTGCCCTCCTCACATTACCCTGCAGGCACCAGGAAGGGCACACAGCAGATATGGCCCCTGGGGCCAGCCCCTCTCTGCCTTGACCATCTTCCTTTGCTGTGGCCCCCGCTTCCAGCCAGGGGGTCACAGGACCTCAGGGAGAAGGAGCCAGGAGAGATGCTACCCAGCGCCCCCATGCACTGAGGCCAAGAGAGAAAGCTGGGATGGGAAACTCCTCCCCTATCTCCCCAGAAGCTCTGGCCTCTGTGGCAATTCTGGGTGTTGATCAGGTGTCACTTCTGGGTGGTGTGGTTGAGGGAGATTGGACAGGAGGTGGGAGGGACTGGGTAGGGAGGGTGCTGGAGAGATTGAATTGGTTGAGGGGGATTGGATGGGGAGGACTGTAGGGAGATTGGTGGGGAGTCACCTCTGGTGGCTGCTGTGTCTGGTGATGAGCACCCCCGAGGCCATGGAGCTGTCTCCTGTCTGGAGACCGGCAGCCAGGCTGACTTCCACCATTGCTCCATGGTGAGAAGGGCGCATCTGCAGCCCTGTGGCTGGACCCCCCTCTCCAGTCCTGTGCCCTGGAGTGTTGCTGCCTCTGCATGGCACAGATGCCAGCCGGGGAGGGGGCACACCCTGTGGTGGGTGCTGCGCTGGCAGGAAGCGACTCCCCTACCCGGGGAAAGGAACCAGCTTCTTCCTCTGCCTCCAAGCAGACTGTGCCAGGCGCAAACTGCTGCCAGGGGGACCCTGCCACAGTGAGCTCAGCGCAGAGGGACCATGGCTCCACAGACCCCAGTTCATGACAGCTCTGAGCAGGTGCCCGGGCAGGGTGGGAAAGACAAGCCCTCTCCCAAAGGTTAACCATTTGGTACAATCCACAAGAAGTCTTTTAAAAAATCTTCAGGATGGCGTGCATGTCGGTTCCGAAAGAAGTAGGGGGAAATACCCTCCCCCCACCCCACTCCCCACTCCAGGCCTCACCCTACACAAAGAGCAGAGTCTTGCTGCCCAGCTCTGGACAAATCCAGCCACGCAGATTCCTTAGATTCTGTAGCCTGCAGCTGCCAGAGGAGGTTGGTCCCTGTAGGCTGTGAACGTTCTGTTGTGAACTGGGTGAAGGCTTGCCGCTCAGACCATCAGCGCGATCACATTCTGTTTCAGCTCGTTGACTATAATCCCCCCTCTGCATCACCCACTCCACCGCTCCCCCACAGCTCCAGGCCGTCTTCCTCTGGCCCAGCCCTCTGAAGGCTGCTGATCTTGGAGAAACGTCGGCCTCCTGACCCCGGGTGGCCAATGAAGGTTCACCTTATTGGTGCCCTTCCCTTCGCCTGGGCCCTGGCAGCAAAGTGATGACACCGGGCTGCTAGCTGCCAGGTCAGCAGTTCGAATCTAGCAGCTGCTCTGAGGGAGGAAGAGGAGGCTTCCCCCATGAGAGTTGCCATCGGGAAACCCATGGGGCGGCTCTGCCTGGCCATCCTATGGGATCACAATGGGTCGCGACAGCCTCCGTGGCACTGAGTTGCATTTGGTTTCTTGCTTTGGTTTGACTCACCTGGAGCCCTGGAAGGCATTGGGCGTCCTGTCACAAGTTCAGAGGTTCAAGCCCCCCATGATCATCGGGTGGCTTTATGTCAGCTGGAAGTTGTATGAAAGTGTCAGGCGGAGTCCATCCTGTGGATTAGGTCATGGTCTGGTGACGTCTTTTGGGGGAGGCAGGCTCCATAGGGGGGGGTGTAGCCTTATTAGGGTGAAACTGGGACCTTCCTTCTCTCTCTGCTCATCTGCCTTCCTGCCTGCTGGGACTCTGCTGGCCTCTGGGCTGGCTTCCTGTGGACTGCCCAATCCCGAGGGCTCTCAGGGCCCTGCCAGCTCTCCACTGACCTGGGATGCCAGCGACTCTGGCCTGTGATCTTCTTGCATCCAACTTCCCCTTCCTGCACCTTCAGTCTGCAGCATGAGGCTGAAGAGGGCCTGGGCTTGCACTGGACTGAGGTTATGTGTTCGCACTGGACATAGGTTATGGGCTTGCACTGGACTGAGGTTTTGGGTTTGTACTGGACATAGGTAATGGACTTGCACTGGACTGAGGTTATGGGCTTGCTCTGGTCTGGGCTGGGCTGCCTTCCTGATTTCAGATGAACTCTCGGTCTAGAATTCTTTCTGGTAGACCTGAGTCTCATTATTTTGTTTTTTTAGACAACCCAGGCTGACACTTATCAAGCTGCCCCACGAGTGAGAAAGGTAAGATTGTGGTCCGCTCCTGTGAAGATGTGCAGCCTTGGAAAAGGCTCCTATGGGGTGTCTGTGTGTTGGAGATGACTCTGTGACCGTGGGCCTTGGGCTTGGTGCTATGAAAAATGTAAAATCAGGAGCTGGAGCCCACCCAGGGGTGTACAGACCCTCCTGGAGACAGTGCTTGGTTCGTGGAGAGGGAAGAAGTGACCCAAGTGCAGCAGCCTCCCTCTGTGTCACCGGGTGTACCAGGAGTCACAGGGTCAAGTGGCCGGTGATGGCGTCACGGGTGCCTGTCTCCACTCTGAAATGCATGCTCTGGGGTTAGTTGTGAGATGTTCTGATAGGTGATGGCATTGACCAAACTCAATGTCCAGATCAGATGTTCTGAGCCACATTGAGAGGCTCCTGAGAGAGCCATGCTTCCTCCACAGAGGACGACGCAGCGTGAGCATGAATGCCTCCTCACTGCTCCTCCAGGAGACCATCCCTGACCTCCTGGTGGACCCCACCAGGGATCTCAGAAAGTCGTAGGTCCAAAGAGAAGCGAATTGCCCAGGACTGATGGCTGCATCGATGTGGTAGTTGTATACTCTGGGTCAATTTGAGGACTGAGAGTGTCGAGGTGGAGTCTAGCCTCCAATCAGGAGCTAGCCAATGAGGTCTCTGTGTGGGCATGGCCTTCTTCTGAGGATTCTGGGAACTCCTGTCTTTCTTCTTGGAGGCAAGACACACACGCTCTCTCTGTTGATGCCCTGAGGGTTGCTCTGCTGACAAGACATGTGGAACCACACTAGCGTCCTGAGCTGGAGCAGCTAGGTGGAGACCCCTGCCAGCTCTCAGATGCTCACAATGCCGCTGGATCCAGAAGTCTTCCAGCCCACTGGCCTGTGATCTTCTTGCATTCGACTTCCTTGCATATGTCTCAGGAGTCTGAAGAGGACTTTGCAGATTGGTATTGGACATATGGGCTAATATCAGAATTATGGACTTGGTCTGGAGTAGACTGGGATGTTTTCTCAATATTCAATTGCCCTTGTATATAAAGCTCTTTCTTATACACGTATGAATCTCCCTGGATTTGTTTCTCTGGTCAACCCAGACCAGCACAACTCATAACTGTACTAATAACTAATAAGTGTGCCAATAACTCATGCGGACCATCTGCAGACTGCCTAGTCTGGCCGCTTCCTTTGACGGGCCATCTTCATCATTATTCTCTTTGCACAAGAGATGACAAGCACACAGACTCGCCAAGCCCCTTGCCACCACGCTTGCCCTTGTGCCTTGATTTCCATTCATGTGGGGACACAGGTGACCTCCGTCTTCACCCGGACTTTGGCCCTCTTCTTGTCAAAGAGATGGGCGTTGACACCCCGTCACTCCCCTGAAGATGAGTTCTGATGGTCAGGAACCGGTCAGGTCTCAGGGCAGCAAAGATGATGGGGACAGAACTTGATGTGGTCACACCCAGTCAGTTCCTCTTGCACATAGGGTGCACATCGGGTGCAACGGGGTGACTTCCACCCCCGGGAGTATATTGTACAGGTTGATGCTTTGTGTCAGTGGAAGGTTAGATGTGTGCTTGTCTTTATGATCATAAATACCACAGTACCCATGGTGAGAGGGACCAGCGGTCATTGTATGGAGAATGCTCGGAGTTTTCAGATAGTTAAACAGAGAGCAAATGAGATCGATGGATGCCATGAAAATTTATTTAGCGAATGCATTTTCTGGATAGCTTTGGGAGGAACGCATCTTGACAAATAAAGTTTCCGATCGAAATACAGGGCAAACAAGGTTTAAAACCAGGAGAGGCGTGTCTCAGGGTTGAGGTCTCTCGTCTGCCGAGCAAATCGTCCAGAGGCTGGACGCGGTGCAGAACAAGGCACCAGCTTTGGAAGCAGGCTCGTTCACCAGTTGCCGGGTGCCCCTGACCAAGCTTCCTCGCTGAAAATGAGAAGAACTTGAGGGATGAGCTGACGAGAACCCAACATGGCAGCCTTGGGCCCGGGCTCCCCCCTGATGTAGACCACAAAGGGGGCAACAGGCCCAGAGAGCAACGCCAGGAGGAGCTGTGAAAGAGCAGAGCTTTTGCACACGTGCATTTTCAGTGGATTTGAAACCGCACCAACCACCTGCCCGTGGGGCAACAGCCCGCCATCAGAGGGTGGGTGGCCACGGGCACACCTGTCGCCCAAGATCTTGTTGAAAAGCAAAGGTGGCACCTCGGGGGCTCAGGTACCCTCCATCCATCTTCTCCGACCAGGGAAGAACTCGGACGATGAGCGAGGAAGATCAAGGGAGAACAGATGCGCGTCCATCACGGGCTGGCCAAGACGGGGGCGTGGACCGCGGGCTCTGAGAGGAGCAAGCACATGGGGTGGCACACCGCTCGGCTGCTCGCTGGAAGCCAGGGGCTGAGGCTGTGCCTCACACACCTTGGACCTGGTCCAGCATCCTGGGTCCAGCAGAGGGTGAGAAAGAAGAGGCCCTGGTGTGATGGACAGATGGGCACCATTACCGAAGCAACAGGCTCAGATGCAGCCAGGAGGCTGAGGACGGTACAGAGCTGGGCAGTTTTTTTCTCTTGCTGTGCACAGGGTTGCTGTGCATCGGAACGGATTTCAGAGCGCCCAGTGGCGAATCAGAAGAGTGCCTATCAGATCCCACCAAAACGCTGGTCTTTGAAGTGTTCTTGAGTGCACTGGCTTGAAAAAAGGAAAAAGAATAATCAGAATGACCTTTACAAGCTATACTTAACATTTCGTCTTTTAAGCGAAGCCCGACTTGGCATCCTCTGCATTGTGTGAGGTCGAATTAAAAACTGAATGCCAACTCTGCCTTCTCAACTTTTGGTGAAGCGTGCACCCCCAAACCCCGTCCGACAACATCTGCAGTGCATTGTCTCCGGCCCAGACTTAAGGAAGATCAAGATTATTCTGAAGAGGAGAAGAGAATGGGAGGAAAGAGTGACTCGACAGGCCAGCAACCCCACCCATCTCAGTTAAAGGTGAGCACCCTGTGGGCACGCCGGTGTGGGCTGCGGGACCCCTGGGCTGTCTTTGGTGTCAGCAATGCACAGGAAGCATTCCTTCTACCCAAGAGCCAGTGCGGGGGACTGGACCGTTGCACTCACTGCTGTACACAAAGCATCCAGACACTGCCAGGTACTTACTCGGCTTCCAGCACATGCTAGTTGTACGAACAGAATACATTTCTGCACCACAATGCCACGCTTGAAAATTAATGACTCGATACTTAACACCATGAATCTGATACAATGGAATTGTATTTGGGGGAGCTCCCCATTATGCCCAGAGGTGGCTTTGTTCTGTGATGACTGGCTGCGTCAGGATGGGGCTCTTGCACCCACTGGGGGCTCAGTGCATCTCTAAACAGGAGAGAAAGCTTTCAGCTGAGAGCCACATCTGAAGGTCCACCTGTAGAGATAGCTGTGAGCCTCTCTGGACCACGTTTCCTACCAGGTGGACAGTTCCTGTGCCGGCAACATGGTGGATGCGTCCGATGTCCTTTCTGGATTGCTTTTTAGTGAATTTCCTCCCATCAGAGTGATCAACAGCCAAGCTTGCCCTGGGCCAAGGCTAATCTTGGTGAGGCTTCAGCCTGAGCCCCTGAGATTGCACAAGGAGCCCCTCTGTCCACCGCTGCCCTTTCTGATAGCACGACTCTTCATACTCCCTTCCCCTCCCCCTGCTCCCTCCACCCACCCAGGGATCTTCCATGGGCTATAGCTTAGTCCCCGATAAGGGTCTCATGATCAGGGACATGGATGTGACCAAGACTCAAGACCACCACCCCTCCTCCACTGGATCCCGGGGAGGTGCACACACAGAAGCAGACTCGACACAATGCAGCAGGGTGGACGGTGGGCCATGAGTGGTAAGGCACAGGTGGTCACCCTCAGACAAGGTCTGTGGAAGGTGCTGGACTCCCCGACCAAGCAGAAATGAGGAAGGGGAGTGTGGATAGGGATGGGAACTCAGCAGGAACAGTAGGGTTGGTTGGGAGACAGGATGGCCTCAGGCCAAGGTGACCAGTCCCAGTGGGTGAGAGGTGAGTCTGCAGGGATGGAGCTCTGTGGACCGGATGTGCCTGCCCTGCTGCAGCCTGGCAAACCGGGTGCCCATCAGAGCCTGCTCTCCTTCATCCTCCCTGGGCTTCTGCTGGCTCTTCTTAGCATGGCCTCGCCAAGTCTTTGAGAGTGTGAGTTTGCCCACATTCCCCTGGCCATAAATAATTCCTGTCCTCGCTCCCTGACCCCGTTTGGGCACAGGCAGGAAGCCGGGGGCTCTGCCTCCTACCTCTGACCACCCAGAAGTTGGTGGCAGCAGGGCTGGGCACGCCTGTCTCCGTGTCTTGCGTGGCAAGCCTCGCGTGGCATCTGGGAGCTCTTGGAAGCAGCCCTGAGTCTTTGGCAGCCCCTCGGACCCTCTGCCTCTTCAGCAGATGGTTCACCACAGCGGTGACGGACCGAGGAGAGTCAGACTTGGCCTCCACCACTTCCTGGTACCCAAATGGGCTCACGTCGCATTTGTCATGCTTCCTGAGTGAGACACGGGTTCAGGCCACTTTCCAAGTGACGATGTGGGCCTGAACGGGATCCTGCAGACAGCTGTCTGTGCGCGGCCGGGCTGAGCCGGGCAGGCGAGAGTCTGCCCTCCAACGACCAGGAGGCCCCTGGGTGCGGCTGTGTGGGCGCCGGGCATCCCTGGGACAGTAGGGACTTTGCCATGCCACCTAACTGGTGGTCCTCTGAGGAGACCCGCGTGGCCCCTCCCCATGCCCCCAGGATGGGATGAGACACCATGGAAAGCACAGGGAGGTTCTTGCAGGACGAGCACAAGAAGTCAGGCATGATGGTCAAGGGGCACAGTGTGGGGTCCCAGCCCGGATGCAGGAACAGAAAGGGACATTTGGGGGAAGGGTCGGTTCTACGCGTCTGGTCAGAGTGGGGTTCTACAAGATGCCAGCTTTGCAGAGAGCCGGGCACAGGGTGCTTTGCAGAGAGCTGGGCACAGGGTGTTCTGAAGTGCGGGGTCTTGTTCCATCTCCTTATTCTAGAATTGTTTCAAAACAAAGATGCTGAGACAGGAGAGCAGATCGACGACACTTCTAAGACGCAATGCCTCTCTCAGGTAGCCTTCCTCTGCACCTGACACTGCCCCAACCCAGTGTGGTCGCACAGGAAATGAGTCCCAGGAACCGGCCAGCGCAGAACACCTTTCTTTCCAGGCCCCGTGCAGCCAGGAGCTCAGGGTGGGGGTTGGGCCCCGGTCAGATTGCTCACCATCACGGGGAAGTCCCTGGAGGACTTCAGGAAGGTGCGCCCGACCCTAGCCACGATATTGTCGACTGTCCCACGTGCGTGGGGACATCAGAGGGGACACGCACATGCTGGAATGAGGTGCCAGGGAAGAGGACGGAGGGCTGACAGGAGAACTCACACCCTGCCTCTGGGAGAGAGCCGCAGATGTGCCCGGAGGCCAGGAGGGCGAGGTTCTGCCTGGCACACTCAGGACGTGTTATCCGGAGAGACGCATCCATGTGGGAAAGCAGCAGGTGTGAGTGAGAGTGAGTGAGCAGGGCCACCTTTGATGAGACTGGAGGATGCCATGCCAGCAAGAGAGGGCTCGCATGGGCAATCGGGGACCGGTGCGGGGCCAGGCTAGAACTGAGGGGGGGGGTGTTCCCAAAAGTATTACTACAGAAACATGGGAAACTTTCTCCAACAACAACAAAAAACTCAAAACGGAAGCTATTTTTTCTCTGCACGTCTGGGTCCGCAACCTTCTAAAGGGGGCATTGCATTTCCCATCTCTTTCCCCTTTCCCCCTTCCCCCTCCACCCCACCCCCAATGTATGCTCTTCAACTCATGCCCCCACAAAGTGGGGGGTTGGGCATCTTGGAGTCACGCAAATCATACTCTTTAGAAATGTTCTTCTCATTTAGGGCAGAGACGGAAGTCTGAGGGGACAGGACCGGGGCTGTCTCTGGATGGGAGGAGGTCTCCCCAGAAAATTCATGTATGACAGTCCCCCAGTGGCCTGAGAATGAGCTGGTGCAGAGGTGGGAGAGACCAGCCCTCAGGGCCCAGCTTTCCTGGCCCTTGTCTCACCTGCTTAAAACATCTCCGTAAGAGCTCCTGTGACCGTCCTCAGTCCTTTGAGAAAGTCGATCATGAGGACCCTTTAGGAAGCCCTCCCAAGTGGCCCCATCCCCTTGAGGTGGCTTCTCCCCTCCTATGGAACGGGCCCTGCAGACCCTCCCTGCTGGAAGCAGACAGACAGACAGACAGACAGACAGACACACACACACACACACACACACACACACACATCCCAGGAAGCCACGTGACTGAGAGAACGGGTTTTTCATCACCGTGGATCCCAGAGCCATGCCCAAACACATTTGGTGTCAGCCTTCCAGGTAGGAACTGGAGTCCATCTCTGTGTTTCAGGCAGGATCCCGGGAGCAACCGTTGTCTGCTGACCCTTGTGTCCACGGCTTGGGAAGCCTCCTGCCAATCCAGCCTTACTCCAGCCCTCACCATGCCCCTTCCTCTGTCTCTGTGTACCCTCTTGTGAGTATCACTTCATAATTAGATGTGACCAGGCTGTGAGCCTGACAAGGACAAATTAAGTCATGACCCAGGTGCAACAGACACCCCCCCCATGCCTCCCCCGCCCCCGAGGTGTAAGGAAAAATTCCCAGAACACCTCAGCAAAACCAGGCAAGTCTGTTAGGAGGGAGAAACAGATTTTATAAGCAGCAGAACAAGACCACTCAATACCACTCTCTCCTTGAAGTGCTCAATGCCTGCTTCTGCCTGCACTGAGTGGCCATGGAGCTTCTGGGGCCAAGCAGCATGTTAGCAGGATTCCCTTTCCCACGGAAGCAACCCCGGACCACAGCTCCCAGGACCCATGAGCTCCCTTGCAGGGTGCTCAGACCTCTGGCAAGTTGCTGACAGAGTAGTTACTCTGGACTCTTTTGTTTGAGAGATTCCACGGGAAAGTCTCTCCTTTGGCGACTTAGCATCTCCACGAGCTGCCTGCACAGCAGGGGACTGAGAGGTTTGTGTTTGAGCCTTCTCTTTACACCCCCACACGGTCGGTCCTTGTGACTAATAGCCACACATGACCAAGACAATCCAAGGTCTCTGTGTACTTCATGGGATTTGCTTAAAACATACCCGAACCCCACATTCCCTGGGTGGGGGGATTCTCATTCAGATTTTGCCCTAGAACGCCCCTCCAGAAGCTGCTCAGTTCCTCCCTGAAGGACTCTCCTATCTCCCTGACCACGTGGAGGGGCAGGCTATATTAACTCCTTCCTGCATTTGGAGGGAGAGACTCTCGGGACCACCAGGGCATTATCCGGTGGGTGCTAATTCTTCTCTTGACCTGTCACCCTCTCTTTATACCCTCCACCTTGCCTTGAGCTCTGTCTTGAGTTCGGCTGGGGCTGGCGAGGGGGAGACGCGTCCGGGCAGCGTCCCTGCAGGGCAGGGGCTGGGGACACCAGAGCTGCATGGCTGCAGGAGTTCAGTCCTGGGGAGCCATTCTCTCAGACCCCGTGGGACCGAGGATCATCTCCCACCAGCCCTCCAGGGTCCGGGAGGGGGAAGAACCGACCCCAGGCTGACCCTGGTGGTGGCACCACATTTTGGTTCTGCTGAGCTTTCCATCTGTCTTGGGGTCTCCTGCATCTGCAGTGACCTCTGTGCCTGTGGGGTAGGCACGGGGGCAGCCACTAGTGCATGTTAGCTGCCCAGGCAACCGGCCATGGGCTCAGGGGACAGAGGTCTCTATGCACCCAAAGGAGTCACCTAAGAGCCCTCTGGAATTTCAAATCCTCATGGAATCTAGAATGTCAGGATCCACGGAGGTCCGCCCTGGACAAACCCTGGAAGATGGCCGGCAGATAATCGTGGAACCTTTAACTCAAACCTCCCCCAGGGCGATCTCTGGAACCCAGCATGGGAGCCCTTTAACCAGTCAAGGAGATCGGCCACGCAGGAGGCTCACTGTAGAACTCTCTATTGGAGATGGGGCCGAGAGCAGCCGCTGGGATGATCAGCCTGGAGTGTCCGTGCTGAGGAGAGAAGGGCCTCCGGGAAATGATGGGGAGACTGGTTCCAGAGCTCTGAGAACCCGTCCACGGCCTGCAAGTGGCTCCTGGATGGGGGAGGTCCCCCTGTGCACTCAGCAGCCACGCTTGGAAGGAGGGGGAAACCGGTGTCTGCTGGTGGTCACCAGTCAAGACGAGTGGGCTTCCCCGGCATCCTCTCTCCTCGCCTCCTCCTTCAGGGTGCAGCTTTCACTTTCACGGGGCTGACCCCACACCCCGTCCTGGGCCAGGTGCACCTGGTCTTCAGAGGACATCCGCACTCTGGAACTATCTGAAGAGGACCAGAGTTGGGCAGATGGGCATGGCTGAAGGCTTGATTTTACTTGCCCCCCAGGACCTTGAAAGCAGCAGTCAGGTGATCTCGCTACGTAGGAGTTTGAGCCAAACTGCTGCCAGAGACCCCTTTGACCTCATTCCTGAATACTCTGTCTCCCCACCCCACCCTACACCCCTCCAAGGCCCAGCTCTACCTTACAAACCTGGTGAGACCAGAGAACACACACTGGACAGGTATGCACTCTCGTGAAATCCAGGACCAATGAACCCCTCAGGAACAGTAGTGGGAGTAGCGTTATCATGAGAGGAGGCGGGTGGTTGGGGAGGGGGAAGAGGAAAAAAGGGGGAACAGATCACAAGGTTGAATATATATATATATATATAAAATATATATAATATATATATATATTCATTCCAGACAGGTGGTGAAGGGAGATGGGGGGCCGTGTAAGATACAGAATAGCAATAAATCATTGACCAAGTATTCACAAGGTGGGACGGAGAGAAAAATAAGAGTTGCTGATACCAGGGGCTCCAGGAGAAGATGCTTTGGAAATGGTGATGGCAAGCTAGGTACAAATATGCTTGATGTGACTGATGGGTGAAATGTTCTGAGCGTTGTAAGAGCGCCCCGATAAGAAGATTTTTTTTAAGACCTCTGAAGCATTAGAGAGCAAGGTTGTCACTGTGAGGACTATAGTGCTTCCGACTCCAGCGGCTGCATGGTTATTTGCTTCCCAGGCTCCTGAAGTTGGGGAAGGGGTGGGGAAGACCCCAGAAGGACTGGTGCCCTTGAGTGGAGGAGCTGGCACAGCGTGTTGGAAGTTCCCCCGATGGCCAGAAGAATAGACACGCTGCCTCTGAGGAAGTGCACCCAGAAGGGTCCTGACCACCACGGATGGCAAGACTTGCGCTTCTGGATGTGGACGTGCTGTCAAGAGAGAGCAGTCCCCTGTCAAGGGCACCGTAATGGTCATGTAGGGGAGACCCTCGACAAGGCGTATGGTGTCGTGGAGGCTGCAATGGGCTCAAACACAGCAGCAACTGGGAGGAGGACGGGTCACTGGGCCGTGTTCCCTTCCGGCAGCGTCTGCCCGGCTCGCCCTGCGTGAAGGACATCCAACAGGGAGAACTTCTCAGCAGACAAGCCCGATGGGATCCCAGCCCAAGGAAGGGGGAAACTAAGCAGGTGCAGGGTGGGACTTGGACATACGACATTTGGGGAAACAATGACTGTGATGACGATGATCACCTAGGTCTCTCTGACCCCAAAGTCTACACTCTCCTCACTTGGGGGAGAATATGCAAATGAGAAGGTCGTAGCACTGATTCAACATTCAGCAACATTGTAGCAGTACCCGGATGGGCAGCAGAGGCCAGACATTCCCACGGCATGGCATCCGGCAGGATGTGGAACAAAGGCTGGCATTGCAGATGCCGGCTGGAGCTTGGATCAAAGCAGAGAGGACCACAAAGATGTTGACTCCTGTTGCTCTGTGCAAAGGCCTTCCACCGTGTGGACTATCGAGTGATGCATGGGCTTGAGATGAAAGGGAATTCCAGAGCACTCATGTGCTCATGCAGAACCTGCACCCGGACCAGGAGGACAGAACGAGGAAGCGCTGCCCTGTCTGGGATGGAAAGGTGCATGTCAAGGTGGTCTCGCCTCGCCGTCCACACACGGTCCGTGTCCCGGGCAGATGGTCAGGGAGGCGGGGTTACCGGAGGAAGGTGTATTGACAGCTTGCTGGCCGAAAGAGTGGAGGACTCGTGGGAGCACTTGCGGATGAAGATCAAGAGCTGCAGCCTTTGGTTTGAGTGAGGACAGTGCAGAGAAAGCCCCATCCTCACTGCTGGACCATTCGGAGGTCAAAGGATGCATCACATGGTCCGTCCGTCGCAGGAGGACTCTTTAAAGGGCTGGAAGGCAAGGCGGCCTCTTTGAGGACTCGGGTGTGCCTGACACGAGTCAAGGGTGCTTCAATAGGCAGGTGGGAGCTGGGCATCGCAAAAGAAAGACTGCAGAAAAGTCCGTGTGTTGGGACCACGACGCCGGCGAATGATGCTGGAAGTATTGTGGGCTGAAACCAACGAATACTCTGTCTTAGAAAAAGTACAGCCCAAATGCTCTTGACAAGGGGGCAGACTTTCTCTCATGTACCAGGGGGACCCACCCCCCAAAGGGAATGTATTTAGAATGTTGAAATAAAGCAACCTTAAATCTTCCGCGCCTCCCCCCCCCCCCCCCCCCCCAAGCACTCTCCATGGCACTTACTACATGGCCAAAGCTGTGAGTGCGTTCTTGGAAACATTCTTTCAAACTCATCTGATGGGATGGCTGACAGCACTTCCCTCATTTCTCTCTTCACATCTCCTGCCTCGTGCAAACACTGTCCTTTCGTGTCCCTCTTCATCCACAGGAACAAAAGGAAGTTGATGGAGCAAGGTCGGGTGAGTAAGGTGTGTGGGCAGGAGAGGCATGCTGTGTTCTTCCCAAAAGCTGGCGCACGGAGATGGCTCCGTGAACAGGTACATTGTCGTGATGCTGAAACCAGTCCCCCATCTACCAAATCAAGTCTGTTTGGTCGCACACTGTGGTGCTATCCTTTCAGAACCTCTAAACAGAAAGCTCGATTCACAGTCTGGGGCGGAACAAACTCCAAAGGCACTGCTGGCTGTTGACGGACATCCAGAAGGAGGTTGGTCATCAATTGACATTGCACCTTTTTTGATATGAAAAAAAAACACACTCACACACTTGAATTTTAGCATCACAAAAGTTTCCGTGACATTGTTCCTGAGCAGGAAATTAAATATCGCAGTTGGGTGCTATTCTCTTAAAGCAGCCATCACAACAAACAAGTTTGGTAAAAACTGCTTTCTCCCCCAAAATTCACTGTGTCCAGAGAGAACCTTCCCAGGCTCCACCACTGGGTGCCCTAATTCAGAGTGAGTTGCTCAATGCTCACCTGGTGGGGAAATTTGTACTATGAAAGTTCTGTCTGGTGTCAGGCATCAAAGACCCAGAACAAAAAAGAATCATATCAGTGTGAAAGGGGGAGTGCAGAGTGGAGACCCAAACCCCATATGTAGACAATTGGACATTCCCTTACAGAAGAGTCACAAGGAAAACACAAGACAGTCAGGGTGCAGTATAGCACCAATGAAGCCTACCACTTTCCTCTAGTTCTTTAATACTTCCCCTCCCCCCACTATCATGGCCCCAATTCTACCTTACAAATCTGGCTAGACCACAACATGTACACAGGTACAGATACGAGCTGGAAACACTGGGAATCCAGGACCGATAAACCCCACAGGACCAATAATGAGAGTAGTGATACCAGAAGGAGAAGGGGAAGGTGGGGAGAGAGAGATAGGGAACCGATCACCATAATCTACATATTACCCCCTTGCAGGGGGAGAGAAACATGGATGAAGGGAGGCATCAGTCAGTGTAAGACATGAAATAGTAATAATAATTTGTAAATTATAAAGGGCTCCTGATGGAGGAACAAAATGAGGAGCCAATACCAAGGGCTCAAGTAGAAAGAAAATATCTTGAGAATGATAATGGCAACAAATGTGCTTGACACAATGGATGGATGGATGGATGGATGGATGGATGGAAGGATGGATGGATGGATGGATGGATGGAAGGAAGGATGGATGGATGGATGGATGGATGGATGGAAGGATGGATGGATGGATGGATGGATGGATGGATGGATGGAGATAAGAACCATGTGAGTCCCCTAATGAAATGATATTTTTAAAAAGTAGAAAAAAACAAAGAAAGCTATAGTAAAAAATGGTTTTCCTGCAAACAAATAGAGATTTATTTCCCCTCTATAATAAACAGTCTAGAGGTAGCTGGTTGCTGGGGTAGTTTTATCAAACTTGGGTGTGGGGGGCGGGGCAGAAAAAGCTCCAGCAGGGTTTTTTCCCTTTGAGGGGAGATGAGGGGTACCCTCTCGTACTTTGGACACATTTTCAGGAGAGATGCTGGGGAAGGACTCTGTGTTCAGTGAGGAAGAGCCTCAACAACAAGATGCGTAGACGTGGCGGTTACCATGATGGGCTGGAACACGTGCATCCAGGTAGACCAGAGAGACAGGCCCAGAGACGCTCCTGTGTGCCTAAGAAAGAGCTTTGTATGCAAGAGGAATTGTACTGCATGCCAGTCTATAAGTCCCTCTTCAGACTCACGCAACACATGCACTGATGCCGAATGCAGGGAGATCACAGGCCGGCGGGTGGAAAGTCTTGTGGATCCAGTGGCGGTGGAAGCATTGCTGCCCTGGCTGCCATCAGCATAGTGCCATGGGGCTTGTCCTCGGGAATGTGTGCAGAGAGAGTGTGTGTGTCCTACCTCCCGCGAGCAAGACAGGAGCTCCCAGAATCCTTTGGAGCAGGCCATGCCCACAGAGAGGCATGATTGGCTATGACCTTCTTGAGAGTCTACACTCCACCCTTCTAGCCTACGTGACAAGATGACATGAGGTTATGTCACGGTCACAGAAATGCTGGTAGGGATGGGGCAGGATCTGCTCTACAAACCAGAACCCATCCACAGCAGCACTGGCTGGTCTCGTTGCTTTCCTTCCCCGGTGTATGCACCTCCCTACATCAGCCCTCCTCAGATGGATCCTGAATCACATAGCAAGTGCCCCTGTGGGCCTCCAAGACTGAATCTTTGTGGGGGCAGAGTCTCATCTTTCTCCCCTTGGAGTGGCTGATGGCTCAAACCTCTGACCTCGTGGTTAAGAGCGCCCCTAAGTGAGTAGCCGGAGGGCGATTTGGTAGATCTGAAGGGCTGGCACCCAAGGAAGGGGGACATGAAGCTGGACCAGATGGATGGAGAAGGTGGACCATGATGTGATCTCCTAGGACCAGCCACACCCATGGGTGCCCTGAAACCATGGGGCAGGGAGTAGGCGCCATCCTCCCGCACCCCCCTGTCATCCAGTGAATTGGGATGGTGGCCTCTCTCATTAAGTTTGCTTCCACCGGACACAGCGGAGTCCTCGCTGCAGAGGACTGGGAACCTGGCGGGCTCTGCGCACCCCAACACTGCCACTGGCATGAGAAGACCGTGAAAATGCCGGAGCACCCTTTCCACGGCATACTAAATGCAGAAGTACATGCAGAAATACGCCCAGAACGCACCTCAAAATAACCGGAGCGATGAGGCTGCGGGTTCTATGAGACCTGGAAGAACTGGCGAGCCCAGGGGCGGTGGCCGCATTCCAGGTCTGACGCTCACCTGCCCTGGTAGCTTGGCGTCAGCCACAAACCCTAGACAGACCTAGGGGTCTGCCATGGCACCAGGGAGGCAGGCATGCTCAGAGCAGGCAGCGTTTGTCTGCCAGGGACCACCTTCGAAGGAGAGGTCAGAGGAGGATGGGAAACCAGCCAGGCAGGACGGAGGGATGGAGACAGGAACCCCAGAGGGGAGATAGGAGGAAAGTTGGTCACACTGGGCACAGAGATGTGAACATACCACGAGCAGTGGGGGCCACCACCCACCACGGGGGACATTGTGGAGAGGGGCCATGCCAGAACACTCACGCCGAACAAGGAGACACCTGGAGGCTCCAAACTGGGAAAGGTGTGAGCCATGGTCGTACACGGTCATCATGTTTGTCCAATCTGTGCGCCCAGCAGACGTCCGAGAGGAGGTCTCTCTGAAGAAGAAGGAAGCTCCAAGATTGGAGGAATCGACCTGGATAAGCTGACAGGTTCATCTCAGAACGGCCTCAATTGGTGAAAACAGCTTCCGCAGCACTTGCTGATGGAGGTCCGAGACTGCAGCTTTTGGTGTGGTTCCATCACAACGTGGAGAAGACCAGGCCCTCAGACGGGACCAATGAGCAGCGTTGTGATCCCAGAAGACAATACTGACATCGGTGAGGACCTCGGACCCCTGGGACCAGTCACCAATCATCTGGCAGCAGCCATCCAGAAACCAAATCCCATGCCGCACGGACAGAATCTGCTGTAAAAGGAATTCAGAAGCTAAGATGCCACATTGGTGGGAGTCCAGCATGTCCAACCCAAGGAACGGTCTTTTCACTCACCCACCGGGCATGAGAGAGCTGGCCAGGGAACACAGATGAGGAGGGATGGACAGCCTTGGGGCTGCTGAGCAGACCTGGGCGGCAGAGAGACCAGATGAACCAGTTGGGGAAGGACAGGAGGCAGGACGCTCTGGGGAAGCGAGGCCAGTGGGATCTGAGCTTGCTTCTCTCGGACACACCGTCCGGAAAGACCAGTGACTAGAAAAGGGCATCATACTTGGAAGGGAGCCCTCCAAGGATGGGTGGACACCAGGACCACCACACTGCCCTCAGAAATACCCCCACCACCTCTTACTCTATTTTACAGAGTGCAGTGGACCAGGAAGACTCACTGGTCAGTAGCACAACAACGTGGAGTCAGAATTCTTTTGGCGGGGGAGGGTAGATATCTTACCCCAAGACTGTCCGTCGCGTGTGTGAGTGTGTGACTGTGCGTATTTCTAGACACGTTTCTGTCCCTCTGTGCAAATACCACAGAGCTTTATCAAAATCTTGGTAAGTCATACATTTCCCCCTCCCCACCCCCCCTTGCTTTCAGGACTGCTTTAGCTGCACGTGTGCTTTTGAATCAGCTCATCAGTTTCTGCACAATCTGCCGAAAGGTGGGCGGGGCTTCGTTGAATGGCCGTGTTCATCTGCACGGCCTCGGTCTCAGCCAGGTGAGGCTTCCCACGAGGGAGACATTTGGAGTCTCCTTTCAGTGTTTGACAGACTTTTGTGTAAAGGTGGCGTGCATCTTTGGTGCAATTTGTTCCCAGATAGTGAATGGATTTTGATGTCTCTTTGTGTGGGTCTCTTTTTCCTATTTGCATGCTCATCTAGAAAAACAACTGGTTTTCACATCCCCAAATGCACTGCCATCGAGTGGATAGCACTACCCTACGGGAAGGGCGGAACTGCCCCTGTGGGAGCAGAAAGTGTCCCCCCGTACCCTGGAGCGGGCCGTGGTTTCTAACTTCTGATCCCCCGCTTGGCAACCCCATGCCTTGGCAAGCCTTCCAAATTTAATAGTCTACAAATGCTCTTAGATTTGCAAAGCATGTGGAAAGGGGGTCATTTTCTGTTTGTATTTTTTTTTTAATCAGACCATTGATAAAGACTTTCCCAAAGTTTCTGGCCTTGGGGTTAAGGCAAGAAAGCCCATCCTGGCTGCACAGTGGTTAAAGTCTGTCTTTGCAGGAACAGCTGCACGGCTGCAGGGACTCGAGCCCCCATGTGCTGTGCTGCTGAACAAAGGAGTGAGCCCATCAGCCACGCTGCAGCAGAGAGCTGTGGGGGTTTGCTCTGGGAACGTGGACAACCTGGGAACCCAAAGGGCAGTGCTGTTCTTTCGGGCTGCTGTGAGGAGGGATGGATCCCAGGAAAGGGGTCGGGAGGTACTGCAGCACATCAGATCTGCCCTCCCTCTTTTTCAAACTCATCGGCAGTCTGAAGGCGCTTCTTTTTCCCTGGCTCCCCTCTAGACGTATGGCAGCAGCGGGGCGTCTTCCCTCGGGGATGGTCATGGGGACTGCCATGGCTCCTGTCTGAGTCAGGGCCGTTTCTTCCCTCTCACACTGAGCATCCAGGGGGGTTTGCGTGAGGGGCTGCATGTCTTCCATCTTCCTTTCTCTGGATATATTGTGGTTTGTTTGTTTTTAAGTGGAGTGGTGAGAGAAAGCATTAAGAGCAACACATTGATGCATAGTTAAGGTAGGCAGTGGGCTCCCGGGGATTTATCTTATGACATCCTGGGTGCTTTTGTCTGTTTAAACATTTGCAAAGTGAAGTTAAAAATCTACCCATTTATCCATCCACCCACCCTTCTACCCATCCACCCATCCATCCATCTACCCATCCATCCATCCATCCATCCATCTATCCATCCACCCATCATCCATCATCAATCCACCCATCTACCCATCCACCCACCCATCCATCCACGCATCATCCATCCATCCATCTATCCATCTATCCATCCACCCATCATCCACCCACCCACCCATCCATTTACCCATCCATCATCCATCCACCCATCTACCCATCCACCCGTCTATCCACCCATCTACCCATCCACCCGTCTATCTATCCACCCATCTAGCCATCTGCCCATTATCCATCCACCTACCCATCCATCCATTTATCCATCCATCCATTCACCACACATCTATCCATCCATTCACCCATCACTCATCCATCCATCTTCCATGCACCAGTCCATCCATCTCTCATCCATCTGCTATTCATCCATCCATCCATCATCCATTGACCCATCACCCATCCGTCCACCCATTCACCCACCCAGCTCTGATCCTGTGCTTGCTTCACATGCGTCCTGTGTCTTCCATTCTAACTCTATTTATTGGAGCTGCAAACACTGTTGTCAGCACCTAGTTGGCATCACCCACCAGCTTATACTGCTTTTATCCACCGTGAAGCAGCGAAGCAAAGGTTAAGTATCGCCCTCTGTGCATTGATTTGTGTAAATGGAATACAGAAAATTCTTGAGTGCCTTTCAATAATTCATCATTTTACAAACATGGAAATTCATTTCCATGTGTCTTGCAGAGACTGCTGAGCTCAAATGGACTAGAGCCCCAGGGGTCCTGAAGGTGTGGCCCATCATTGCAGGGAAAGGCAGGGGGAGACGCATGCCTGTTTCTGCTGTCCTCAGACACAGCAGGCAACCGCCATCATGCCTCAGAAGCCCCCAGACCTAGCCCTGCCCAGCCCTTTTCCCCAGTGGACAGGGGTCTGCACTGGAAGGCTCGTCCTGATTGGTCACTCCGTCCACCCCTGTACCAACACCTGTGTTGGTCAGACACCTTGCAGTCAGACACCCCCTCCTTGCAGATCTACTGATGGAGCCACTGGAGGGGCTCGTGTCACTGTGGGGAGCTGGAGAGTCTACCCTCTGTAGGTCACGTGCCAACCTTCAGCTTCTGCTGCCTTGTGTCAAACCAACCTGTCAGTGATGGGGGCGTGGGGGTGGAGTCAGGAAGCCGAGCCCACCACCACTGTGTGCCCTGCATTGGCAGCGAGGGGTCAACTGAATGAAATGTTTCCTGCTCCGACGCCACCCTCGCCACTGCCACGGTCACTGTCTGACATCTCTCCTGGGGGTCCCCTTCTCTCCCGCTGACCCTCCACTTGCCCTTTGACTCTGGTCAAGTGGTTGGGGAGCAAAAAAGAGGGGGCGCTGATATTTGAGCTTCCATTTTGAGCACCTAGGTTTGCAATGGGAACCCCCAATCCACCTGCTGTGTCCCCACCTCTGTGCAGCCTGCCTCAATTCCTTCCGTTCATCAACCAAAGATGGAGGTCCATCGATACCTTCAGCCCCGCCTCCCCAGGCCACGCCGTGGGTGCTCCCTGGGCCCTTAGCTCCACGGGGGGGGGAGGGGGGAGTGCGTGGGCGTGCTGCTGCTCATGCTCCATTGTGAGCTTCCGCTTGGCTTACGCCGCACGTGCTCCTTTGAGACTGTAAAACCGGAAACACCTCCCGCCTGCCCTTTGGGGAAACTCAGTTGGATCACAAAACAGGCCCTGGCATGAAGTCTTACCCACTCCGACGCCTTACCCACTCCAGGAAGCTAACACTTCCGTGAGCATGGATCGAAGCTCCAAGCAAGATAAAATCCTTGACGACGTAAATCTCACTCCAGGGACTCTGGCCCCCAGCAAGCTGTGGACAGTCTGCAGGGACGTGGCCCTCCAGGCAGTGACTCGTGCTCACATGGCGTCTGTGCGTGGATCCGGGGCAGTCGCGTGGACGGGAGAAAGCATGCTGTGTGTTTGAAAGCAGGACGG
>PVJH01021706.1:0-38058 GCA_004026705.1 Nesogale talazaci
GGCAGAAATGGATCGCTGAATTTGAAGAATGGTCACTATAATCTTTTGAGTAGTGTCTGGAGTCTTAAAAACTTGAGAAGAAAAAAAAAAAAAGCTTGAGACGAGCCACCTAAAATACAGATATGGACCTCTACTCATGCAGAACAAAGACAAAGTGAAGGAAGAGTCAAGAAGGAGCTAATCTCAATAACCCATCGTCTACATGAAGTATGACCTCATTTCCTCAGAGATAAGAAGTGATAGATGGTGCCCAGCCACCACCATCAGCCACTCTGATCAGGAACACAGGAGATAAACCCTCACAGAATGGGAGAAAAATGTATGTCAAACAGACCACAGACTCCTGAAAAAAAAAAAAAACAGACGCATTGGACTGATTAAGACGGGGAATCTCCTTAAGAGTTTTGTAGTCCTTAAGACTACAAGCCCTGAGATATGTTTATGCCTATATACCTTGAACTAAGACTAAACCCCGAGATCACAATAACAAAGTAGTTCAAAACATGGTGAATCTTACCTCTAAGTTGTGCTCCTTTACAAAAAAATCACCTATATGAGATCCAGAGGTTAACTAGTCATTAAAAACAAATGCAAGCATGAAAGAGGGCAAGGAAAGTGGATGAATGGAAGCAAAAAAGCCAGGCCAAAAATGTGAGACTGGCCATGGATGCATGTGAAGAATACAGTCACTGTCACTGAACTTCTTGTGTCGCAAACGCTGAGTGGGAATCTCAGCTGCTGTGTAAACCCTCATCACTCTCTCTCTCTCTCTGTAAACCCTCATCTCTCTCTCTCTCTCTCTCTCTCTCTCTCTCACACACACACACACACACACACACACACACACACACACACACACACGGTTCTCTCATTACTGTATCACAGAAGGTGGGTGCCTGGTCACAGTAAAATGTATCACCCCTGGTAGACATATAAGCTACAATGAAAACACTATCACTTCAGGCTTATAAAGCAAGTAAACTTTGGCCCTGTTCCTCCTCCCCAGAGATAGCGCCGAGATAATGGGCTTTCCTGTAAATGGTTCTCAATTAACAGAAAACTGTTGAGGACAAATTATTTACTCACCCTGGGCCTCTGCCCCACATCCAAACCCGGGCACCTGGACCTGCCCTGGCTGGTGCCGGAGTTCTTGGCATGGTGGCAATCTTTTTAAGCAGAAACTTTTCCTGGAATGGGAAGTCGTGGATTTGGTAAAGTCACTTAGTTGATTAGGAGAGCAGCAATCCAAGTTCTGCATGCCCCTAGAGAAGCAAGTCATGCAGCCACCAGAAGGGTAGGCTTTGCTGAGAGCTCATGTGAGCAGAGGCAGAGGAGGCCTTGAAAACTCTTGTTCCATTTTATTTCAATTGCATAACTTTCTTTTGAATGGCACTTTATTTGATCATACATCTCTCTAGATCACTAATTCTAGAAATGATCCAATGAGGTCATTGGGGTGTAACTTGTCCATTTGACAGATGAGAAAACAAGTTCAAGAGGTTAAGAGACTGGTCTGTGATCACAAAAAGGGAGAAGGTGAAGTCAAAAATGTCACTTCCACCTTCTGGTTCTTGGTCTCCCCAATCCTCCCCCCACCCCACCCACCAACTTGGCCTTTCTTCTTTTATCCCTGAGGTCCGACCTCAGGATGAAAAACCCAGAATCAGAGTGGCAGGGCTTCCGTGTCCTTCTCACCCAAGGGTTCTCAACAGTAGCTGCACCCTGGAATCCCTAGGGAGTTGAAATGAATACAGAAGTCAGGGTTCCATCCTGAGAGCACCTGAAACCAAACCCTTCACAGGTGGGCCCACCCATCAGTAGCACTGTTGTTGTTGTAGCTTAGAATGTCTCCAGTTGATGCAGATGTGCCTTTGG
The DNA here is from genome assembly GCA_004026705.1 of Nesogale talazaci. NCBI lineage: Eukaryota > Metazoa > Chordata > Mammalia > Afrosoricida > Tenrecidae > Nesogale > Nesogale talazaci. The sequence continues at coordinate 1,876 of PVJH01021706.1, forward strand.
ATGAGAACTACTCAGTTATAGATCAAATTATGCCACCCCAGACCCACAGACAACCGTCCACATCCCCGGGCTTCTACCCATCAGTTCTTGAACCGTCCTCTGGGCCCCCCAAATAGTGCTCCTGACTTGGAGGCAGAGCATTGGATGGGAGCTGGGGTCAGCCATTTTTAGATGTTAAAACCTCTGAGGCTCAGAAGTGATCTCCCAATTAAGTCACTCACAGAAGAGGTCTAGAACCTAGGTCTCCTGGCCACCAAGGGTACTCCCATCTACAAGAGGGGTCCCATGGAAAGCCAGTCTTGGCAGACCCACAACTCCTACCAGCAGAATAAGTGGGGAGCAGGGAGAGAAAGAGACCAGGAATGTGTGTGTGAGACCATGTCTCACAATGTCCCCAATCTCAAGTCTGCCCAGGTGGCACACTGGGGGGCTAGAGTAGTGGGGACTGTGGCAGTCTTGTACTCATGTGTCAGTTTCATGATTGGGAGTGTAGGGGTGGAGTCTAGCCTGTCAATCTGGAGATAGTCAATGAGACCTCTGTGTGGGCATGACTTTCTCTGAGAACTCTGGGAAGTCTTGCAATATTTCTCTCGTGGAGATGAAAGATCATCTCCTAAGCTGTTGGGAGATGCTCAACTGACAAGACAAGATGGCAGCGTCCGAGGACCTGCAAGAGCTGGAGGAGAAGCTACATGGGCTTGCCCTGATGGAACCAGACCTCTGGGGCCAGAGAAGTCACAGAGAGACCCCTGCCAGCCCTGAGATGTTTCTACCACCAATGGATACTGCTGATGGACTCTGAGTCCTGGAAACAAGGAGCCATGTGGAGACCCCTGCCAAAGCTGGGATGCTTCTACTGCCACAGGGTACACAAGAGTCTGCACCCATTAGCCTGTGATTGTCCTGGAGTCATAGCATGTGCTTTGTGAGTCAGAAGGAGACTTTATAGACTGGTGTTGGACATATGGGCTAATATCAGATGTATAACTTGGGACTGGCCTGGTTGGGATGCTTTCCAATGTTCCATTCCTCTTGTATATAAACCTTTCCCTTATAGCCATATGCGTGTTTATGAATTTGTTTCTCTAGTCTACCCATACTGACACAGGGGCCATGGCTGGTTGGTATAAAGATGTCTCCATTTCTAGGTGGACAGTAAATTCAGTGTCTTGGGTGGCAGAAAATTTGGAGGGATCCAGCTTTTCTGCCTATGATAATAATAATGGCACACACTTAGGATGAATTACCAAATAAGCAACATAAGTATGCAGTTAAGAGTATCAGTGGGGCGTATCAGTGGCCCAAGCAGAGACCTGTGGATGCCAAGCAGACAGGACATAAGGGAAGGCTAGCACTGGCCAGGAGGGAGCTGAGGGGGAAGAGGGGCAATTTGAATACTGCTCTTTTCCGTCGATCTCACCCCCTTCAGGTAAAGCAGGACAATGATGCTATAAAGATGCAGCATCAAAGAATGGAAAGTGAGTTTTTAACTATTATTCCAAGAAGAAAAATGCTCGTAGAGACCTGGGACTGGATCACCTACAAATACTGTTAGTAAAATGAGCGCAATGATTTCCTGTCACCTCAAAAGGAAAGGAAGAAACCTTAGTGGTGCTATGAGTCAGGCGCTGAACTGCTAACATTAAGATCAGGGGTTCAAATCCACTCGCTGTTCAGCAGGGGATGGCAGTGGTTTGATTTGGTTTCACCTCCTCTCACTATTTATTTTGACGCAAACAAGGGACATGTTCTAAATCATTGTTATTGCTTTACTTACTAGTTTGCAAATATACATATTTTGTCGTTTTTGTTTGGGGGGGGCATCACTGCCCTCTGGTGGTGGGAGTAGGAGGCCCAGCCTTTGCTCCTGTGGAGCTGCTGCTGGAATTGAACCTCCATCCCAGTGGGCCACAGTCCCCGCGCACAACCACTACACCCCCGGGGGCCAGCCCACAAATATATATCTTATGTGTGAATTTCAAGCGCTATGTTTCATTTAATAAATTGCATTTGTTTTATAAGCTTTATTTTCATTTATTCAAATTTCTTTACTATGGTAAAACTAATTTTCTAAAGTGATATAATTTTATACCCAAGTTCATTGAAGCTGCAACAATTAGGCAGGGCACAAAAATGAAAGCTTGCAGAAGATTTTTTTTAATAGGCGATAAAGAGGATGGGAGGAAGGACTTGCTCATCTCTAAAAACAATTACAAAATTAATTTCCTTCTTAAAACACAATGAATCAGAAGAGCTTTCTTAAATTACATGTTGGAACTTAATTGGTGCAAATTGTGCAAAAACTACAATCACAATAGGAATATACTGTAATCTGCTCCAATTTCTGCATCCTTCTGTGCTCTAGAGAAAATATTAATAAGTGTTGAAAGTGAAACTGTTTTAGAATCTTAAATGGTCACATCAGCTGATCTCCAAAATGACAAATACAGATGCTGCTTTGTGGAATCATTTTTCTTCTAATGATGTAAGTTACTGGTAGAAAGATGGCCAAGTGATTGCCCACATCACAGCGGACCATTTGAAATTTTGTGTCTAAAATTTCAGGATGCTAAACAAGCAACATTCTGTAGCCAGAGTGCAAAGCTCATGGGGAAAATTATACAAAGGAGTGGCTACTGTATTCTCCATCAACTGATTCTGAAAGTTGTTTTGTGTACTAACTCTCCCATCTGAAAGTATTTAATGTCCAATGTGCTACGGGTGCATCTTGAATAAACAGTGTGTTGTCATATTTAATAAAGACAGGCTTTGACTTGACTTGTAAAGCAGGAAATCAGTACTGGAAAGCCATTTTGCAACATACTGTTGACCTTCTAACAGTCGCTGAATGTGCAGTTTTTTTCGTTGTTGTTGTTTTGTTTTGAATGCACTGTTATTTTGAGGAAAAAGTGAAGTGCTTAGGGATGTTTACTCCAGCCAAGATGTTCAGTTCAATCCATTGTCAGTAGGTCACATCTTAAACCTCAAGACATGGAAGCACAGAACATGCTGCCCACTGTATGTATGAAACAATACGTGAGGAAACTTAACAGGGTTTGATCAATGGTTTTCAGTGCAATGAATATAGTTTGATATTTGCTTATCGATTCCACTCCTAATCTTTCTCATACCAACCAGCTAAGTGTTTTTTAAGATATATCTCCAATAGATGGAAAACCTGTCAGGGGGTTTACCACATTGATGAGCTCAAAAAGTCATACCAGGGAATGAAATGCAAAGCAAGTACTTTTCCCTACTTATGTGAAATATGCAAAATGGATTTTTCTAAGTGCAGAAGCCAGTCCTATCACAACACTGCCAATATGCCAGGGTGTTATAAAGGCATGCAGTAGAAAATTCTAGAATCCCCATACTATGGGCTACCCACTCCATTTGTCTCATTGATTGAACACATTTCTTGCTGTGGGCAAGTCTTATGGATGGGCAGGTCTTAAACCACAATTAAGCTATAATCAAGTATTCAACTCCCTTTCCAGTACACACTAGGAAGAGCAAGCTTAGCAGCACGGGCAGTCACTCAGATTCTAGGTGCCTTCAGAAGCATTGCTGAAGACAAGAGGTACACAAAGGATACTGGCAAAAGAGAAGCTGCCAACCACACGAACACAAGACAAACACGGGCGTATGTCGTATATGTTGCTTTTCATCAGATGAGCCAAACCGCTTGATTCAGAACTAAATTTAAACACTTGCACATATCTCTACCAGTCGTTAACAGAGTATTTACATCATTTCAGAGAAGAATGAAGCTTTTGAAAACAAATACTGCTACATCACCAAGTGTTCTCACCAAGGGTGTTGTCATAGAAGCATTAAAAAGAAACGAGTCAACGCTCCAAAAGTATCACTGAGGGGCAGAAATCAATTTCTCAGAAGCTGCTGCTACAGCATCATTGACACACTTGAAACTTGCGTGAAAAGAAAAGAGAAAACGTAGGAGTTTTTTCACAGGATTTTTTCTTCTTCTTAAACAATGTGGGTATATTTGATGAGGAATGCAGGACGGCATCCAAGAAATTAGCGCAGGCTGATCCCAATGACTTAAATACGTGGGCAGTCAAAAGGCACTGGTACAGAGTCATAGAGATCTGTATCAAATAAAACTATTGCAATGTTTATTTTGTTTCTCAGCATAAATGCCACCATCATCCATACATTCTGAAGGCAGTGCTTCCCCCGCTCTCCAACTCTTCCCGAAGAACCCTGGACTCCCCCTTTTATACCATGTCAAAAAGGACGTTTTGGTGCCTGCAAATGACTCCAATTCTGCTCCTTTGAAAGGTTCTTTGAGTTCAGGAGACAGAAAAGAAGTCTGACAGGGCAAGATCAGAACTGTAGGTTGGTGGGGGGTAAGGTTTCCCAAAGAGCTTCTCCTCCACAGCCCTCGCTGCCCTGGCAGGGTGAGCAGGTGCATTGTGGTGATGGGAAGACGTCTTCCTGGTCTTTTCCCATCGGTGGAGTTTTGTTTTCTTAGAACATTTTCATCATAAACCCCCTGTGTCCCTCAGGAAGATCTGCCAAGCCTGCCATTTAGCAGGCCTGAAAATACCAGTGACCACAACCTTCGGGGCTGACCGCTCAGTCTTGACTGTTACTGACCCACAGATGGTCTCAAACAGCTTCAATGGGCCTTTCATTTTCTCATTAAAGGCACCCTGACCAGTTGAAGACCCTGGATTACTGTTGGTAGCCAACCAGACTGCAGACGCCTATTACAGTGATTTCCTTTGGAAGAGACCAGTCCATACATGTCCTGAAGCCCCACAAGCAATATTTTTGACTTTCACTTACTGCCTTCTTGTTGTAGATGAGGAAACAATGGTTTTGAAAGATTAAGTAACTTTCCCAACGTCACACAGCTAGAAATCGAGAGGGCAGGGTTCGAACCTGGTCCAACCCATATGTCAATCACGACTACCATCTGCCCTCAAACAACTTGGGAAGACTAGGTAAAGCCCAAACAAAACAAAACCCAAGGGCCATCGAGTCCATTCTAGCTCGCGGTGACCCTTTAGGGCAGGGTAGAATTGGCCCCTGTAACTCTTTATGGGAGTAATAAGTCTCGTCCCTCGCCCCACCCGAGCCCCGCCCCGCAGAGGGGCTAGTGGTTTCGAAGAGCTAGCCTCGTGGGTAGTCGTAGAGCACGTGACCGCGCCGTCGTCAGCTCTCCTAGGTGAAGTCCTGCAGTAAAAATTTAGCGAGCACCCAGCAGCAGCCAGAGACCCACCCATCAGTCCGTACCGCCCGGTGGAGACGTCGCGAGCATCCTCCTTCGCCCAAGGAGGAAACCACGACGCCAAAAAGAGGAAATGTCTTTCTCAGAGGCAGCTGACAAATCAGTCGCTGGGACAGGTGCCGGAATCCCGGGTCTCCCGGCCCGGGCCCCTCAGCCTAACCACTTTCGCTCCTCGGACTGCTGCGGGAGGCCCACACGGAGGTACGACCCGGCGTGGTGGGCGCGGCCCACGGGGGAACGCAGTCCTGCCAGGTCAGCGGCGGGCCACACCGCCCCGCAGGTACACGCAGGTGAGTCACCCAGCGCTAGGCGGCCACGGGTCCGCAATCAGCTCACCCAGGAACTGAACGGCAGGCTGGGCGCGCACCGCCTGGGTGGCTCGGTTCCGAGCGGCGAATGGACGAAAGGCCAGGCGCGCGCTCCCCGGGGAGCCAACTTTGGCTGGAGTCTGCGCCGGGTGCGGGCGGGGAGGGAAGGGGGCTGCGGGGTCTCCAGGGAGTGTGCCCCACCCTCCAACCCCTGGCCCTGCTGGGGTCACTCACCCAGAAGCCTGTGGAGTAGACGATGAGCGAGAACTTGAGCCAGAGGTAGGAGAAGCGCGCGCAGTAGCGCACCTGCTCGGAGTCCCCGCGGGGCATCCTGGGCGCTCCCCGCGCGGGGCTCCGGGGCTCCCGGGAACGGCTGCTCCCTCCGCCGCGCGCGCGGCCCCACCTGCGTCTGTCCGGCCGCCGGCCCCGCCACCAGCGCTCTCCGCCGACTGACACCCGCGCGCCGCAATCCCCGGCCCCTCGGGGGAGGCGGCCAGCTCCGGCGGCCAATGGGATCAAGGCGGCGGCCCAGCCCCCGGGAGGGGCGGGCCGGACCGGGGTGGGGCGGGGCTGCGGGGCGGGGCTCGGGCGGGGGAGGGGGGCGCAGGGAGAGGGGAGTGGACCTAGGGGAGGGGTAGAAGCGGGGGTGAAGGTGCTGCGGTGCCATTCTGGAGGTGCCAGTGCCGACGGCGGGGCAAGTGGGCCGCTGAAGCGAGAGTAGGCGTGCCTCTTCGAGGTTCCACACAGGGGGCGGCCTCAATGGTGGCGCTGGGCTGTTTTCCATAGGGAAGGGTCCCGGGAAAGGGCGAGAATTCACCTCCAAAGTGTTCCAAGAGTGCACGTGCGTGTGCAAGACACGGAGAGTGGGGTCGTGTACCATGGGGCGGAGGAGCAGGTACAGCCGACCAGGTGGGGGGGGGGGGGGGGGGGGAGAGGAGTCCCCATGGAGTTGGGACCCCGAGCTTTCCCTTGCAAGATTTCCCGCTTGAGATTTTCACCCCGACAACCACCTGGAATCCTATTCTTTGGGGCCAGATGTTCCCCAGCCCTCTCCCCAGCCCCCCCCCCCCAACCACCACCACCAGCCTCCTCCTCCCATTCCCCCCCACGCCCCACACTATCCCTAGCAGAGGCCTATCGCTCCCCAGTTCGAGTACACCTTTAGCAAGGGGTTCATCAAGCCTCTTTCCTGCCTGTCCTTTGCACTGTCTGTGGTTGTTGGTAGCCATGGGTCTGCCTGTCCCGCTAGACGATCTCGATTTTTTCACACCGCTAATTCCCCCCCTCCCTGGCCTAACTCAGCCTGGGGCGTGGGAGTCAGACAATTTGTGTCTGTGACATTTGGTAATGAACGTGTAGTCCTGAGGTCAAGAGCTCTGGCCAGAGCTGGGTGGGGTCCCTGGTGGTGACTCCAGGAATGGCAGTCACATCCAAATTCCTGCCTCTTGGGTCACCAGCACCCATCCACCCATTTCCAAAGCAGGAGAGGAAAGATAGAGTGAAAGGAGGCAGGCTCCGGCCATGCCTTCCCAGGAAGATTAAAAAGGAAGACAGTTTCCTCGTACAAAAGGAGTCACTCTGTAAGGGTGTTTGCGTACTGGGAGAGAAACAGAACCAGGACCTGTGGTAAGTTACCTTGAAATGAGTAACTGGAGGCTAACTTCCTACTATAGCAAGAACGTTGTCTTTCTATCTCTGAAGACTAACTTTTTACCCCTCTGTGGGTTCCTGGGCTCCTTCCTCACTGCTGCAGAGCCCAGGTTCGAGGGCTAGTCCTGTCCCTACCCTTTAAGGAAGCTAGCAAATCCCTCTCTGCTCTGGAGGCTGAGTTGAGCCCCTTGCTCCCTGAAGAGCTAGCCTTTTACCCCATCTCTAGGGGTTGGCCTCCTTCTCCTCCCAGAGTGCAGCTTGCCTTTTTCCCACTGCTAGTAGTACCGTGGCCTCCTCACCCAGACCCCTCTCCTGCCCGGGTCTCCTCCCATTGGCCTTGGCCTTGGTTCTGGCTGACCTGACCAGCTTTCACAGATACTCATTCCTTCCATGTCTCGCTGAGGCCCTCACGTCACCTCCTCCATAAGATGTCCTGGGAGATGAAGGAGAAACACTTCGGCTGATGAAGCCCTGTCTTCCTCTCACTTTCCACAGTCTTTCCTGGGCTCCTGAGCAAATTCATTGACCCTCACCTCCCCCTCTCTTGCCCAAAGAACCAGCCCAGAAACTAGGGATTTCTCCTCAATGGCATTGGCAAACACTGACAGTTCAGATGTGGCAGCGGGCTTTCAGCTTTCTCTCCTTTTGCCTGGAGCTCTGGGCTGGAGGATCAATGGTTTTGCTGTTGACTATTTGGCAGAACTATTAGAATGTCTGCTATGGGCAGTATGACATACAGGTAGGTATGAGTGTGACCTTCCCAGCAGATAAGAATCACCCATGAACTTTTAAGGTATCCTGATAGCCACACCCCCTCCCCTAAACCTAATCAAAAACTTTCCAATAGTGTGGCCGTCACCTAATCTGGTGTCAATTTGAGGATTAAGCATGTAGGGGTGGAGTCTATCTTGTCAATCTGAAGCTAGCAAATGAGACCTTTGTGTGGGCATGGCCTTCTCCTGAGAATTTTGGGAAATGTGGCAATTCCTTCTTGAAAACAGAGACAGTCTCTCCCTGCTCACTTCCTTGGAAACTTTCTACTGACAATAGTCTCTGCCTGGGAGACTCAACTGACGAGGCTGGCTCCCCATGAGACATCCCTGAGGAGAAGCCACCTACCTACCCTGATGCGGCCAGAAACCTGGACCTAGAAAAGCCCTGTGGAGGCTCCTGCCAGCACTGAGATGCTGACAACATCCAAAGACTTTCTACCCACTGGCTTGAGCTCATTCTGCATTTGGCATCATTGCATGTGGTTCATGAGCCTGAAGAGGACTTTATAGATTGGTATGGGACATATGAGCTAATTAGGACTTAAGACCTTGGTCTGGACTGGATTGGGACACTTTCTGAATGTATCTAAAACTCTCTCTTAGATACATATGTCTGTTTATGAATTTGTTTCCCTAGTCTACTCAGACTACCACAAACAGGCACCTGGGAATCATTATTTTGGAGCTCCCCAGGAAAATCCTGCAGCCAGGATTGAGAAGTGTTTCTCTAGAGGCGATGGTGACATGACCAGCCATACCCCAAAGGTCACTCAGCTGATAAGTGCTTAATAACGGGGCCTGTTACCACTTTCCATTATGTACATAGCTGCATCATGACCAATTTCAAGTTTCCAACTTGAAGACACTGAGCATAGAGTTCACACACACACACACACACACACACACACACACAGCCCTGCAGAGACTGCCTAAGCTGGGCCTTGCAAACTGCTGACGCTGCCCTTTGCAATCCAACCAGAGGTCTTTCCTGATGAGCAGGTTGTTGTTGTTGTTGTGTGTGCCGTTGGATTGGTTTTTACTCATACAAGAGTATGAGTAATCCTATGCCAGCCTCGCGGCCTCACAGCATGATATCAAGGATACCATTTCCTATGTTAAATCACTTTGTCAATCCATGTTAGGAAGATCTTCCTGTTATTATCAACTCTCTCTTTTACCAGGGATGATTACCTCTCTGTGGACTGGTCCTTCATCAATTCCAAGAAGCATCTCCATCACTAGCTTAACAAGTATTAGAAATGAACTTTCTAATTGACGTGACTGGTTTTTCAGAAATGTCCAAAACTTGCTGTTATTGAGCTGATTTCCACTCAGAGTGACCTTGGAGGACAAAGTAGACTGCTTCCTTCAATCCTGACAGAAAGGAATAGCCTCATCTTCCTCCTGCAGAGCAGCTAGCGGATTTGAATCACTGACTCTGTGGTTAGGAGCTCAATGTGTTGGCTGTTCTGCCACCAGAGCTGGGCTCTTCCGATGCCCGGCCCTCCAGGAGAAGCGGGTGTCGGTGCAGGCATGGTCAAGTCCAAGAACCTAACCACGCACAACCCATCCCAGGCATGGTACAGAAGTGGCATCATGAAACTCCAGGCACAACGATATGAATCTCTTAAGGAAGCACAAAAGGGTCTGAAGAAAATGTCGGCCAAGGTCATGGATGCTCGTACCAAGGATATCAAGGCATTGGCAAAGCTCAAGGAGGTCAAGGATAAGGCCCAATGTGCATCAACAAGCCCATTCGACTGGTCTACATTGCCCTTCCCAAGCTCAGCGGATGGGCTCCAGCTGCCGGCCAAGGTCCAAAGTCAAGGCTCAAAGTATGGCAAACCCTCCAGCCAAGGCCTCAAGTCAAGCTCAAGCTCCCAAAGATGCCCAGGCTCAAGGTCCAGCTCCCAAAGGTGTTCAGACTCCCGCAAAGTTGAGTGCTCATCTGAGGACAGGAGAGCCCTGGGCTGCCAGCTGCGTGGAGCTAGTGTCTTCCTGTGTTATTTGTACAAATGAACCCAAGGCAGACAGATAAGTAGAAGAGAGAATCATAAACTGACGGAAGTAGGTCCGCTTCATCACCATCCCTCGTTCAGAGTACAGGAATCCAGCAAGGCCTGCGTCTGCCCTCGTGTTATCGTTGGGTGCTGTCAAGTCTGTTCCGACTCATCGCGACCGGGTGTAGAACAGAAAAAAACCTCGCCAAGTCCTGCGCCACCCTCCCTCTTCTTCTGGTTGAGTCCGCTGTTGCAGCCCCTGGATACATCCATTTCCTCGTGGGCCTTCCTCTTTTTCGCTACCTCTTTATTTTACCAAGCAGGGTGTCCTTCCTCCAGGGCCTGGTCTCTCCTGACAACATGTCCAAAGCATGTGAGACGAAGCCTCGCCATCTTTGTCTTCAAGGAGCCCTCTGGCTGTCCTTCTTCCAAAACAGGTTTATTTTTCCTTTTAGTCGTCCACGGTACCCTCTAGTACCACAATTCAAATGCATAGCTTCTTCTCCAGTCTTCTCTATTCAGTCTAACTTCCATTGAACATGCCATGACTTGGACCAGGCACACCTCGGTCCTCAAAGTAACCTCCTTGCTGTGCAAACCTACCCAATAGGATGCGTGGTTTGATCTCTCGACCGCTGCTTCCATGAGTCTTAATTGTGGATCCAAGCAAGACGAAATCCTTGACAGCATCAGTCTTTTCTCCATGTATTATGAATGTGACCCGCTGGTCCAGTTGTGAGGATTTTTGTTTTCTTTACATTTAGTTGTAATCCATACTTGATCTCAACAATAAGCAATTCAATTCCTCCGGCCTGCACTCTCAGGGGCTAGTCCCTGGGCTAAATCCTCAAGGAGTCCTGTGTTCTGGGGCATTCTAGTTGCCAATGCAATCCATCACTTCAGGCTAACAGACCGTCACTGAGCTGGCTTCTAGAATGCTGGATGCTGTTCTGTGGGGCTCCTTCTTGCACGACAGTCCTCAGGGGACGTAAAAACACTGAAAGCTGGGCCTTTGTTAAGTTTACAGAGCAGATGATAGGAACTGGCTTTGTGGCTGCTTGCTAATAAATGTTTGCTCTGTAGCTATTTGTACAGGCAGCACAATTTGGTCCCAGATCTGCTTTCACGATACCCTGGCAGGGAGATTATCAGGGGAAATAGCTCGTGTTTCAGCTTTATGCTTTTGAACAGGAGTCCTGGTGACAGAGTGGGTGATGCAATGCACTGCTAACCACAAGGGCAGCAGTTTGAAGTCACCAGCTAAACCTTCAGAGAAAGATGAGGCTTTCTGCTTCCATAAAAATGTACAGCCTTAGAAGCTTGCAGGGGTGGTTCTACCCTGTCACTCACTGCCACTGGGTCGAGGCTTGTGGGAAAAGTGTCTACCGCGGCTTGCATTAGTGTGCCTCTGTGCAAATGACTCTAATTGTGATTTGATTTTCCCATTTGAGAAGAGGTTTCTCCAAAATCCCTTCTACCTCTGACAAGTCCATCCACCTGTCAACAGATGTGTATCATGCTTCTCTGTGTATTCTCCTACTCTGAATCACGCCCTCCTGCAGGCTCTGGAACACACAGTAAACAAGGCAGACGAGATGGCCAGTTCTACTCCAGTTGCTTCTGTTCTAGTCTGCTCTTTCCTTTTGCAGGAAGAGATGAGGGGCCACGAATATAATGAAGACACATACATGAAAGGGGTCATTTCCAGGACTGATAAGTGCTAAGCGTTTGAGAGGAGAGCAGCCAAGTGGAAGAAAGAGAAACCAGGAAGGTCGGGAGGAGAAGCATTTCAGCAACAGAAAGCCCCTACAAAGGACTGCAGGGAGAGAGAAAGGCGGCCAGATCAGCATTCCTGAAGGCGCTTTGGGGAGAAGCCATGTAGCTTTGGCAATGGCTACGAGTTCTTGCTAATGTCAGGGGAGTCCTAGGTGGGTTTGAAGAAGAAAAGTGGGAGGGAGTCTGGCGTCGGTTTTAGTAAACCTGCTCTGCTCACTGCATGGAGGATGGGCAAGAGTGGGCTGATGCTGACAGGAAAGCTAACTAAGAGGCCACGTGGTCAAGCAAGATGGTGTTGACTTGGACTCAGGGCAAAACACTGGACATGGTTACCCTGGTTGGATTTGGAATTTATGGTGGATCTTATAGTCAACTGGATCTAAAGATGGGTTGGATGTGAGTGGAAGGAAAAAAGAGTCCTCGAGGAAAATTGGGGGCGGGGGTGTTTGCTGGGTAGCTCTTGCTGTCATTTACAAAGACCAGGAAGGTAAGGAAGAAGGGGGGTGGTGGGAAGGGTTGGGTTAAAAACTCAATTTCTTTGGCCATTTTTTGTTTTGAGATGCCCTTTTGAAATCCACTGGAGTGGTCGCAGGAGCTCTAAAACAAGACCTAGTTTGGATGGCAATGAATTCGAACGTCATGAGCTCCATTTAAAGCATAAGCCTCTGTGAGGTCACCGCTGGAGAGGATGCACCAAAGAGGCAAAGGTGACCCCGGAGCCCTGCAGCAGAGGAAGAGAAGGTGCTGGCAGTGGGGTAAGGGGAAGATGTGGTCACGGGGTTGCTGAAAGAGAAGCCAACCCATGGCTGTGGGCTTGATTCTGAGTCATGGCCACATGAGTGCAGGATAGAACAATGTGTGAGACCGGGCTGACTAGAGAAACAAATTCATAGACACTCATATGTGTCTAAGAAAGAGCTGTATTAAAAAAAATTAATTGTAAATTGGATAAGAAAGCATCTCAGCCCAGTCCAGATCAAGTCCATAAATTCAACACTAGCCCATATGTCTATTACCGATCTGTAAAGGCCTCTTCAAACTCATATAACACATGCAATGATTTGATTCCCAGGGCAGGAAGATCACAGATCAGTTGGGTGGAAAGGCTTGTGGATCCAGAGGTGGTGGAAGGATCTTAGCGCTGGCAAGTGTCTCCATGGGGCTCCTCCCGCTCCAAGCCTCTGCCTGACATCAGCGTAGCTCTCTGTGGCTTGTCAACAGGAACGCCTTGCACAGAGTGTAGTGTGCACTGCCTCCTCAGAGCTTTTTATCTCCTTAGAACCTCAAGCGATGACCTGACTGACAGGTTAACCTCACTCTCAATAGTCTCAAGTTGACACCAAATTATGTGACTACCACAAAACTTGCCATTACTTTTGAGAAGCAGATGACCAGGTCTTCTTTTTTTTTTTCAGCCTGCCTTGACTCTCCAACCTTTTGGTTAGCAGCTGAGTGGGTTGATTATATACAACACCCAAGGACAATCTCGAGCACATCCTTTAATACATTGAAGCTTCGACTTGTCTGAGGGTCAAATAGGGACAGAACAGAGAGTTGACTATTGGCTTTTGTAAACTCTGGATCCTTACGGCTTTGATAGATGAGCCCTGGTGGGGTCCTGGTTGTCTGTCGGGCTGCGATCCTCAAGCACGGAGTTCACGGACACCAGCAGTTCTTCAGGAGAAAGACCGGGCTTTCTGCTGCTCTAACAGTTACAGGGGGCTCGCTGTGAGTTCGCATTGAGTGATGGCAGCGAGAGAGTGAATGGCTTCGGTTTCTGGTTGCCGTGGACCAAGGAGAGAAAGAAAAGAGAAAGCAGGAGCAGGTAAGAACAGAGCGTCTTTTAAGGACTTTTGCTGGCTAGGGAATAAGGGAAGCACACTTACAGACAGGTGTCCCGAACCATGCCCGTGGTACTGCATAGGTGGAGCCCTTTCTAATCCAGCTGACAGCCTCCCAGACCCAATACTCAAGAGGGAGAACCTATTTCCTGCCCCTTGGGATCGATGACTTTCTTTGACCAGTAGTGATGGGTTCCAAACATTCCTCTCTTGAGACCTGGTAGCTTGGGGGTGGGGGGGGGGGACTTTTGGAATACAGCTGTCACAAGAGGAGCCTGAGCTAGTCTGCCGGAGAAACACATGAAGGAGACCAAGACACTGGGGGTGACAGCCACCAACTGCCAGGCACGTAAACAACGCCATCTTAGAGCCTGTAGCGGGTCTAGATCCACCAGCTGATTATGGGACTCCAGGAACACACTCTTTCAAGACCAGCATCTCTCGGTTGAGCCCAGCTCAAAACACTAACACAGAGAATCATGAGTTAATGCCTAATTGTGGTTTTTAAGACACTGTATCTTGGGGTAATTTGTTATGCAAGAAAAGCTAATACATTTTTTTCAGCAAGTACATTTTTTTTTTAGTAATTTTATTGGGATTCTTACAGCTATTATAACATTCAGTATATCATCTGTATTGAGCACATTTGCACACATGTTGCCACATTCATTTCCAAACATTTTCCACTTGAACCCTTGGTTTAAGCGCCTCTTTCTCCCCCTCCCCGCCTTTTTTTGGGCATCACTGCCCTCTGGTGGTGGGAGTAGGAGGTCCAGCCTTGCTGCTGGATTTGAACCTCCAACCCAGTGGGCCGCAGTCCCACGCACAACCACTACGCCATCCCCCCCTTTTTTAATGAATCATTTTATTGGGTACTCATACACCTCCCCTCATGATCCATACATACATCAATTGTATGCAGGCCTCATTTTCACACTTAAAACCAAACTCACTTCCACAGAATCAATTCTGACTCGTGGCACCCCTGTAGGACAGGGGAAAACGGCCCCTGTGGGTGTCTGAGACAGAAACTCTCCATGGCAGCCGAAGCCCCTTCTTTCTCCTGAGGAATGGCTATGGTTCCCAACTGCTGCGGCTCAACACGTAACCGCCCCACCCCAGAGGTACTTAGTACTTGGGGAAAAACCCAGAAAACCAGCAGAATTCAAATAGGCTATTTAGGCATGCCTTGGAGATTTTGTGGGTTCGGTTTCAGGCCCCTGTAATAAAGTTAATATGGTAATAAAGTGAGTCATATGATTTTTTGGGGGGTGGGGGGTAGGTCACAGTTTGCAAGGCATATAAAAGCTTTGTTTACATTACACAGTTGGCTGTAAGGTGTGAAATACCAGTATGGAAAAGTTGAACTATTAAAATATTGGGAGAATTGCAAATACATGGCACAGAGGCTCAAAATGAGCACATGCTGTTGGAGCGACGGTACCAATGAAGTTGCTCTTTCTTTCCCTCAGTCTTCAATTCTTATGATAGAAAGGACATGTAGAGTACATGTTTGTAGATCCATGTCAACACAATATTTAAAAGTCACTGTTCACTTCATTTCATTTAACTTAAGATCAATTCCCAGATGGAATATCTGTAAGTTACTTGAAGATATTTTGAAAAATACCAACTGGTCTATATTTCCTAGAGAATGTTTATAATTATTAGTTATCAATGTATTTTTATATTAATAATTATTGATTACTGGTTACTAATATTGATAGATCTGGGTCTAATTTCATACTTACATCTTTTTTTTGTTTTTTGTTGTTTTTTTTGTTTTTTGGGCATCACGGCTCTCCGGTGGTGGGAGTAGGAGGCCCAGCCCCACTGCTGGAATTGAACCTCCGTCCCAGTGGGCCGCAGTCCCGCGCACAACCACTACGCCACCGGGGCTCAGCCCTCATACTTACATCTTTATTTTTATTATTTTCTGTTATCCTTTCTATTTTCTTGCTTATATCATTTTATTGAGGGTTTTTACAGTCCTTAAGACATTTCATAAATCAATTGTATCAAGCATATTTGTACATCATCATTTCCAAAATATTTGTTATTAATAATTTTATTGGGGGCTCATACAGCTTTTATCACAATCCATTCAACCATTGCATGCCAAGCACATTTGTACATTTATTGCCATAATTATTCTCGAAACATTTGCTTTCTACTTAAGCCCTTGGTATCAGCTCCTCCTTTTTCCCCTCCCTTCTCACTCCTTCCTCCCTCATGAACCCTTGATAACTTATAAATTATTACTATTTTGTCATATCATACACTGTCCGATTTCTCCTTTCACCCACGTCCCTGTTCTTTCATTGGAAATTCGTGATTAGTACTGGACACTTCCATTCCAGTCATATTTGGAGCGATGTAAAGAAATCCAAGAGTAAAATCTGAAGTCACGTTTAGCAATGAGAGAAGGAAGGTGTTGCTTGTGCATGTGATGCTGGGTAAGGAGACGTGCCTGCCCCCGCCTCTCCCTTCTTCCTCAAACACTTTCCCAGCGTGCGGCCTGCTTAGGTCTGTGTTTTCACTCTCAAGAAGGGGCTTCAGTTGCCCTATGAGCTTTCTTGACTCTTGTTCGACGGTAAAGTGACCAAATTTTAAGCAGGACACCGTTGACCGGGGGCGAGGAAAGCGGGGGAGAGAATGGGGAGTTTTGATTAAAAGTTTGGTCTCTATGGAGCAACAAAAATGTTCATAGAAGACAAAAATAGTATTGTAATATATTTATTTAATTTTAAAACGCCGCGGGACGCGGGACAAATTGTTAAAAAGCGCGACGTCTGGTCACCTTATTCTAGGGGGAAAGCACCCCAGAGTCAGATCATTTTAGAGACTCCCTTTATTAAGATGTAAATGGGACACAGACAAAAAGGCCAATCATTCAGTGACAGAAACCACCAGCATGAGGCCATCGGGGGCCCAAAGGATTCCTAACTATGTTGCTTATTATAGAAGATAGAAAGCAAAACCACCCTGATTGTAAGTAGATAAACTTATCGCTGTAGCAGGCAGGACTGTGGACAGTGGGAAATCACCATGGTAGGGACACACACATTATTGTCCATTAGAAATGTCTACAGGATTGGGTCTGGGGCACTCTGACCACCTTGTGATCATGTGACCCTGGTACCCCAATTTCCGTTAAGGGTAAAGTGACCAGATTTTAACATTGGTAAAGCGGGACTCCATTGATTGAGGGGGTGGGGGGATGGGGGAAGTAAGGAAGCAGGGAATATTCCCTTCCTGTTCTCCCTAGCTTGTTGTGCATTCTCTCCAAAAATCAGGACTTTTTTAAAACACCAGGAAAAATTGTTTAAAATTGGGACTGTTCTGCCAAAAGTGGGATGTGTGGTTAAGGACCCACCCAGGCAAGGGCCTAAGGGTTGGCAAGTAATCCACTTTCAAACACATCCGAGTGAGGAAATGGAGTGGGGCCCACCTCTGACTATCTCTGTCTAAGACTGTGGCAGGGGGCGGGGGGTGTTTCTAGATTTGAAAAATTGGTCTATATGGAGCAACAAAAATGTTCATAGGGGAGCTGAGCCCCGGTGGCGTAGTGGTTGTGTGCGGGATTGCGGCCCACTGGGTTGGAAGTTCAATTCCAACAGCAAGGCTGGGCCTCCTACTCCCACCACCAGAGGGTAGTGATGCCCCACCCCCCCCCAAAAAAAACAAAAATGTTCATAGGGGTTGACCCCCGTTGAGTGTGGGACTGCGGCCCACAGGGTTGGTGGTCCAAATCCAGCAGCAGCTCTCCAGGATCAAGCTTGGGCCTCCCACTCCCACCAGAGGGCAGTGAAGCCAAAAAAGAAGAAAAATGTTCATAGGATATAAAAATAGTATTGTAATATATTTATTTAATTTTAAAATGCCATAGGATAAATTATTAAAAAAACGGGACGTCTGGCCACCTTAGCCAAGTCCATTGCCGCAGTGAGAGGTGTCACCAACTGCCCCTCCGATGGCACACGACTTTTCGGGTGAGTTTGATAATTCATCGCGATGGCCACACTAAAAGACTGGAATCCTCACAACAACGAGGGCTGCTTCAGGAAGCTAACAGGTTTTAAATTGGCTAAGGATGTGGTTCTTTTGTCCACAGCACTTCCTAGCTATGCTGGCAGAAATGCCTCTCTGGTCCTTTCAGCCAAGGGATGAGTCTCTGGACCTCTGCCTCCTTGGACCCAGAAGCCTGCTGGCTGCTTTGCCTCCTGGTCTCGGCGCTGCTCCTCTGCCCTGGCTCATAGGTGCCTCTCACGTGCACTCACCTGCCAGCTCTTCTTTCCTGATGGCCATGAGGTTCTTCTTTCTGCTTTGGGGATGACTCACTCTTCTAAACCCAGGAAAATTAGCGTCTCAGGCACTTGATGTGCATGGCCCCACCAGGTACAAAAAGCATGGATAGAAGGGGCCTTCCAAGTGCTCTCACTTCACCACCCAAAGCTTTACACATTGCCAGTTGATAGGCATAAGGAACTCTAAATTCATGTCAAGGCTTTAAATGGATTTGGGACTTCCATAGTGTTTGGGCCAGGTACCGTCTGTTCCAGCCTCTCAAAAAGACATGGCCTGCTAAGCTTCATAGCACCTGAACTTCAATGTACCTGCCTTCAGCACTCCCCAGAACTCACCTCACCCACAGAACATACCTCCCGAGTATTGTTTTCCAGGGACAAGATGACCCCCACCTGAATGGGACACAGTCTTGCTCTCCCAACACTGTTTCCTAGCAACCACAGCACTGAGAACAATCCACCTGCCTTCAACTCAAAGCATATATATATACATATATATACATATATGTGTGTATATATATATATATATATATATATATATCCCACCATCCCTGATCTAACTCTTGGGCCTCAGGACAGCCCAGGAGCTCAAGATGCTCCTGTCTGTCTCTGTCTCTGCTGTCCCTTCCCCTCCCCAAAGTCCTTCGCTACCTCCAATAAAACCTATATGTGTGCTTTTCATCCCTAACTGAGCTCTGTCTCCTTCCTGAGGCTCCGTCCCGACCTCTCATCTCAAACCAAAGTCATCACCACAACTGTCTGCAACCCAATCACCGGTCCCTCCCTTGGTCTGCACTTTTCCTACACCTCACCTATTTCTCTTAAACTTCTCAGACACTCCAACAGGTGGTTCACGCCCTTTCCTCAGAACTCTGACCCAGTCAATTACATGAACCACTACACGCTATTGCCAATAATACCCATAAAAGCAAAACTAATGGCTGAGCCCCGGTGGCGTAGTGGTTGTGTGCGGGACTGCGGCCCACTGGGACGGAGGTTCAATTCCAGCAGTGGGACTGGACCTCCGACTCCCACCACTGGAGAGCAGTGATGCCAAAAAAACCAAAAAAAAAAAAGTAAAACTAACTTAGCAAACCAATTTATAAAGGAACACAATAGTCCTTTTAGGTGGCAGAAAGTAGCCCTTGCACTCAATGCCTCAGAAGTACGTAATTTCTCTTGCTTCTTTTGTGCCTCACTCCGATGTCCACTGGATGAGTTCACTGGCACGTAAACTGTAGTTTTCTTCAAACAAAGTGTTCAGAATATAAACTCTAATACTCCCCTTGTGGCTCCTTCCTCCGACTCAGAATAGAGACCCCTTCTCCATCCTTTCAACTCTCAAGGGTCCGTGCTCATGTTCGAGCCATTATTTATGTCCTGTCAGGTCCTGAGCGGCGGACTTTGAGTTCATTACCTCTTAATTATTGATAACCACAACCCATGGCAGTCAACTTAATCATCCCACGGAACACAAAAACCAAAGTTCACACAATTAAATCTCTTTTCTCCATTGGAAAGTTTGAATGATCTCTGACCCAGTTAGCAATGTGCCTTCTACTCTCAAATAGTTCTTGCCCTGGTTGTCTTAGAATGTTTTTAAAAATATCATCCTTCACAAATAGGAACAGTACACTCAGTTCAAATAGTGAGAGTCCACCACTGGTCAGAGTGGGAACCGGATGAAGCCACTGTTACACTTCACAGAGCAGCTCTATGAGCTTTTAAGTGCTTTGTAAAAAGTATCTATCAACTCCTCCACGCTAACACGAGCATGCAGATTATGTATCTCTCTCTAAAAGGAAAGAAGTGTGTAAGCGGAGCTGGTCTCCAGCACAGTAATCTCCGAACCATGTCCACTCCCCCCACCCCCACGCCAACAATTAGCATCACAAGGAAGTTGCCTCCTTTGGAATGCACTTTGGAAAACACTGCCCCACCCCCACCCCCTGGACCCATTCCAAAGTCTTTTGGAGTCAAACATGACTTCCAGAAAGTGACATGCCCTATAGTGAAGAGCAAGATGAAAGACACGCGGAGATTATGTCCGTTTGGGGCTTTTCTTTACAGAATTGCACAATGTCCTCGGCTGTGATTGCATGCCAGCCGGCTGCATGCTAGGGCCCTGCAGGGGTAAGGGGTGCACAGGGGTTCCCATGGAGTCAAAGAGGCTCAAAGGAAATGACTCAGTCCTCAGAGGGGCCCCAGCCCCTCCAGGGAATGCCCATTTTAGAAGTCACTGGAAAGCGGCCTCTAAAACCTTTGCTCCTCCCGGCCCCTCACTCCCCCGCATCGCTGCCCTGTGTGTTCTGCCGCCTCCTCGCCAGGCCCGCAGGCCGGCTGCCCAAGCTGCCTCTGCATGGGTCCTGGGACCTCCTTTCTGCACTGGACAGCTGGGCTCTGTTCCTGGCAGCCCCCACCCCCAACCCAGGATTGTTTCTGGGGCTTTCAACACATCAGAGGGCTTCCTGTCACCTTTGGGGCAGGGCAGAAGTACATCGACCTTCAAGTTCCCCTTTCTTGCTCGACCTTGAAACTGGATTCTCAGTCAGTAGTACAGATACCCCCCACTGGCCCAGGCCTTACTTCCTCCCGTCGGACCCTGCGGCTGGAGCCTCCTGCAGTGGAGGCGGCTGCACTGTTCCAGGCCGGCTTGAGCCTGTGTCTCCCTGGCACCCTGCACAGCCCCCGGAAGTGGTGTGGAGGAATACAGAGAGTCGTGAAACTACCTGTGGAAGGTGGGAGAGGGGCAGAAGCAAAACCAAAAACGCCCAGACTGGCTGCCATTGCACAGGCTCCACTTCATAGAGACCAAGACCGTCAATCTTTATTCCAGCTGACAGCCTCTTTTTTCCCCCAAAGAGCAGCTGGTGGGTTGGAACCACCATCCCTCAGTGAGCAGTCCAACCCTCCCCTCACTCCACTACCAAGGCGCCCTGGAGGCACAGGCCTGCCCGTTCTGACACGCAGCACGCATTCCCAGCCCACCTTTGTCATGGGGGTGGGGTGGGGGCACAGAGGGAGGGGTGGGACAGTAGGTGGGTGGAGCCTATGGGAAACCCTTTCTGAGCTCCAGAGAAGGGGTCTCTAGGGCATGCTGGGAAGAGTGGCTTCAGACAGAGCTCGCGGCCGTACCTCGGTCCTTGGCTCCGTGTAGAAAAGAATTTAAGTCGAAACCTGGTTTGTGATTTAAACAAGTTTTATGAAAATTAAAGAAGTTATGGTTTTACATTGGCAACCAGGAAATGCCTCATCAAAGTCTGCCAGCCGGGGAACTACTTGAGGGAGGGATGTGGTCGGCTTAGGGCCGCATCCTGATGCCCTACATAGTAGGGCAGCCGCTGGGAAAAAGCCTCTCCAAGCTGCGACCAACTTAGTAGTTTTCAGTCCTCCTGCGGGGAGGTGTGGTTTACGACCCTGGTCTACCCCTTGGCTGAATTGCGTTCACCTGGCCCAGGTGAACCAATCCAATTGTAGCATTGCTGGCAGGAGACCTAGATCTCCAAGCGTGCGCAGTGTGCCATTCATTATCTTTGAGCTTTTTGTTTTGCTTTGTTTTTTGTTTTGGGGGGGCATCACTGCCTCTGGTGGTCGTGGGCGCTACCCAGTGCTGCTCCTGAGAGCCGCCGCTGGATTTGAACCGCCAAGCCCGCGGGCCGCAGTCCCGCACTCAACCGCTTACGCCACAGCCGGGGCTCAGCTCTCTCTTTGACCTTTAATGGATGCCCTGTCCCTGCTCTAGCTAGCCACCTATCAGTTTCAGTTCTAGCAAGCAAGTGGGTCCAGTAGAGAATGATCAATCCAGGAGGGGGTCCCAAGACTGGGGCTAGGATCAGAGCTGGCAAAACCTATCAGACCTTTTCAGAAATGAGCAGGCTGTTCACCAAATGCACACTATAGGTGATGGCTGGGATGTTGGGGTGTTTGGCTCTAGGTGAATGCTATGTTGAGTAAGAACCGCCTCCCCCCCAAAAAGTCCCAAACAGAAAAACTCACTGACCTCTAGTCCATGCTGACTGACCCTATAGGACACGGGAGAACTGCCCCTGTGAGTTTCCCAGACTGTAATTCTTTCTCTTTCTCCTTCGAGAGACTGGGGGTTTGTGACTGCTGACCTCGCAGTTAGCAGTCCAACTGGTAACCACGACTTCACCAGAGCTCCCTGTGTTGGGTAAGAGCAACCTCCAAATTAACTCAGGGCCAAACATTCAGTTTTGAATCAAAAGTAACGTTTGCACCAAGAAAGGCAGGCTGTGTTGTGGGTGACTTTGCACTATGTGCTGAGAAAGTTACTTAGTCAGCAACTGTAGAGAAAATGTATGCTTCAGAGTTTTGCTGCTTAAGAATATCATCTGTTTGGGAGGGGTTACTAAACCCTAATGAAAGCCGAACATAATGGTGGGACAAGAAGAAAGTAAAGAAAACCAGAGGAAAGAACTAGGAGGCAAAGGACATTTATAGAGGTCTAAATACAGGCATGTACATATGTAAATATATTTACATAATGATTGGGAAATAGGTCTATGTACTTATAGCTATATGTTAACAATTGAGGTAGCAGATAGACATTGGACCTCAGCTCAACTACTGCTTCAACACAAGAACACTTTGTTCTAATAATCTGCCATTCCGTGGTGCTCACATTCCTGACACGACCTCTGAAGACAAAATGTGCGCATAAGCCAAGGTGGTGAAGAAAGCCGATGGTGCCCTGCTATCCAAAGATACAGCATTTGAGGTCTTAAAGGCTTGAAGATATACAAGAGGCCATCTAGCTGAGAAGCAACAAAGCCCACAAGGAAGAAACACACCAGCCTGTGTGGTTATTAGGTGTCGATGGGACCAGGTATCAAGCATCTAAGACCCAGAACAAAATCATGCCAATGTGAATGGAGGTGTGGGGTGTGGAGTGGACCCAAACCCATCTGTAGACAATTGGACATGGGCTTACCAAAGGGTCACAAGAAAGAGATGAGCCAGTCAGGGTGCAGTATAGCACTTTCCTCTAGTTCTTTAATCCTGCCCCTCACCCCCACTATCATGGCCTCAATTTTAAATCCAGGATAGGTAAACTCCTCAGAGCCAACAATAAAAATAGAGACACCAGGAGAATTAGAGGAAGGAGAATTAGAGGGAGAAGAAACAGGAATCAATCACAAGGATTGGGGGTGAAGTGTGACAAAGGACAATGTAAAATATTAAAATAATAACCCATAACTTATCAAGGGTTTATGAAGGGGAAATGGGGGGGGGGGATGAGGAACTGATATCAGGGCTCAAATAGAAAGTGCTTTGAAAATGATGATGGCAACATATATACAAATGCGACTGACACATGGATGAATGTATGGATTGTGATAAGAGATGTAAGAGCCCCCAATGAAAGCATTTAATAAATTTTCTTAAAAGAATACAACCTGAGCTGAGCCCCAGTGGCGTAGTGGTTGTGTGCAGGCCTGTGGCCCACTAGGATGGAGGTTCAATTCCAGCTCCACAGGAGCAAAGGCTGGGCCTCCTACTCCAACCACCAGAGGGCAGTACTACCCCCCCAAAAAAGAATACAACCTGTTCCAGAAAACCAGAGTCAGAACCATTCTCAGAGCAGATGCTTACTCCAGATAAAGCTCAGTGTCTTCCCTGTAGCCACACCAGAAGGGTCTTCTGCTGTTTCAAGGTCCAGGGCACTCCATTTTGAAACCATTACCTATATGTTCACTGAATTGCATCAAAGTTCCTTGTAAAAATGCCTTGGTCACCTCCTCTGTGGATCACTCCATTCAGAATCCTCTGGGCTCGATGATGCTGTTTGCAAATCACCTTGTCTTTGAATCAAAGCACTTAATTTTTCTTTCCAACCGGATGCTGCCATTTTCCTCTGCGACAGACTGAGTCAGAGGCCCGTTCCAGGGCATTGGGGGATCAGAAGCAGAGCAGACGCTAAGCCCATGGCCATGGAGTCAATGCCAAGTCACCGTGCCCCTGCTCAGACCCACAGGGCTGCTCCATGAGGGGTGAGAGGGCCAGTTTGACAGGAGCACACGAGCTCTTCTGACCACAGAGTAGCTGGGGAGCTTGAGCTGTGGCTTGGGAATTGGCATCCCAAGACTTAAACCACTGCCTCACCAGGAGCCTTGGCTTTCCGATGGGTGTTTCATATAATTCTAAATGAGGACCCCCGCCCCACATCACACTGTAGAACTGACTGTTTAGGTGGTGTTTGGTCTTTCAGGAGCAGTGCAATTTAGTTGGTTCCTGCTGGTTCCTGCTGGTTGTTTGTTGAGTTTGGTGAACTGGATGCTAAAGCGGCTCTTTAATCAGGCAACCGAGCAGCCACCCACGGTGGAAATCATAAATTTACATTCCTCACTCTTTTTTTAACATTTTCCTGCACCCATAGTAATGCTCATTCTGTCTATAGATGCACACGTGTGTGTATGTATATACATACACATATATGCATATTTATATTTTAGACAGAACTATATTTGTGTATTTATGCGTGTCATAAATATTTTGTACTTGTGATGAAATTCTAAAATTTTATTCCCTTGCTTTCGTTCCTTCAGTAAACAAGCATGTAACCCAAATAAACATACAACCTAAAAAATGGCATACAGCCAGAGGTGACATGCTAGCATTCATTTCAGCTTTGCGTTAGCCCCCGAATGCCCACGAGATATTATGAGTGAGTTACACTGTTTCTATAAGTGTTCAAAAAGCTACAGATGTTGTTAGAACAATTGCTGTAAGTTCAGCAGAAGCAGAAAAGGATTTTCCAAAGATGAACATAATAAGTTCAGAAAAGACAAGTCGCCAGCTTCTACTATAGCAAACACCATGACTATTAGTCTATTTATCCTATCTCGCAAGGAATAGGATCTTACTCCTACAGTGAAAAAATGACTAAGGACAAATCACACAGCTGATGATGCTGGGATAGAAATGAAGGATGAAGCAAGTGAAGACGCCAATCAAGAAGCCATATGGAAATATCTTAAAAGTTTCATTGTTTTTATTTTATGTTTAATATTTTATTCACAAAGATATAAGAACCCTTTCTTATAACCTAATCTTATTCAAGTATGACATTTGATCTTAGTTAACAGGCTGAGAAACAATGTCCTTATTTAAGTATTAACCGTACAAAATAATAAACTACCTTTGGATATGGCAGTTTTTTTATACCTAAAATGGCCATAAGGACAGCAAATCAGTTGTTAAATTGTTTGAATCCCATCATTGCCTTTAGGATAGACCATATTTTGCGAATCATAAGACGCACCTGACCACAAGATGCACCCAGTTTTTATTTTTTATTTAATTTTATTTTTGCACCCAGTTTTTTGCTTGTTTTTTGGGGGGGGGGGAATCACTGCCCTCTGGTGGTCATGGGAGCTACCCAGCCTTGCTCCTGAAGAGCCACTGCTGAATTTGAACTGCCAAGCACGTGGGCCGCAGTCCCGCACTCAACCACTACACCACCAGGGCTCAGCCCCTGCACCCAGTTTTTACAGCAGGAAAACAAGAAAAAAAATATTCTGAACCAACTCGTATCAGCATACTAAAATATTCACTAAAATAAAGAAAAATACGGTGATATTTAACAACATAAACTCAAGAGTGGTGTTAAGAACCATCATCACCCTCATTAACAAATGAAGGGAAGCATACTCTGTACTGCTCACAGTACCTAACTGACATTGAGACTCCAGGAGGCGGGACTTCCCCTGAACACACAGCAATCCACAGCACGCAAACAGCAGCAGACAGTAGGCGGGCACATGGGATCATAAATAAATGTTCTGGGGTACTGCACCGTTGGATCATAAGACGCACCCTCATTTTCCCCCCACTTTGGGAGGGAAAAGTGCATCTTATGGTCTGACAGATATGGTTAGAGATAGTGCCATAGGATGTTGGAACATTATGCTATATATAAAACTCACTGTCGTCAAATTCTTGATGACTCGGCGTGACAGGGTTCTTGTGTACCTCATATGTAGTCTGTCATTAACCCGATTTCTGCTCTTTCCCTCTTTCTGACCTACTTCTTTTCAACCCTTTCCTCCCTCCCAGGAAAATATCCCGACACAGCACTGGGGCATTGGGTATACTTGTGCAGAAAGGACAGTTGCAACCTACAGTTGACTCTGGAACAAAAAAGTGTGGCCAAGGACAAAAAAAATTACCGGAAAGCCATCAACTTGGACCACATTTAAACGTCTGACAAGCCACTTCCTGGCCAAGAATGGTAACCCCCAACCAAAGTATATTCTTGGTCATTCGTAGTAAATGTGTGACACATTCCTAATCCCCTCCATTTACTCCCTGCTGTTCACATAGATCAACCAAAGCGAAGCTTTCCCTCCACTTTCACCCAGTCTCTGTTTTCAGTTTCTTGACTAAGTGGAACAAGACCTGGACTGGTAACGCACCTCCCCCCCCAAGTGACTGACTGCCCTTCCACGAACAAGGTGGGACTGTAGCCCACAAGAAAGAAGCGTTCTGGTTCTAGAGGTACAGAAGGGGGACGCTCCTCAAGGAGAAAACCTCTGCCTGGCTTTCCTCTCCAAAACGTTTCCGAGCTACCTGCCAGTGTGGGCGCCTTGGTGGAGCAGTGGATGGGCACTGGGCTGTGGTCCCCAAAGCCAGCAGTGTGAAAGCACCAGCACCTCCACAGAAGAAGGATGAGGGGCTGTACTCCCATTTACAGTGTCAGGCTCAGAAACGCACGGACAGCTCACCTTCTCCTGTCGGGCTGTGAGGCCGCATCTTTGACTGGATGCCGGTGAGTGTTGCTTTGTTTTTAATCAGTGATGTAAGGCATCCTCTTTGTGTTTATACGTACAACTTATGAGAAAGCAGAGGAGTGTAGAATTCTGTGATAGTTAGGTTTATTGTGCCCACTAAGCCAAGAAGAACATGTGGGCGGGTTTAATCAGATCCCAGCTTGACTTGGTGGGCAAGAAGATAAACCACTCTCCAAAGCCTACTCCCATTCTTCCCCCCCCCCCCCCCCCGCCCCCGACCCGGTGATCAGACCAACATGCTGCTGCTTGTGCTAGTTCTCTGCCTCAACCATGTACTACACTACCTATGGGCTGAGCCAACCCATGGATTTTACTGCTAGAGCTCCTTCAAGACCTTCTTCTCCACACTGCTGGTACATACATTGCTAGAGCTCAAGGCTGGTGGATCTTGTCGCCATGCATCGCTTGAGTCTGAGATCCCACCCAGCCTACTTCTCAGACTCCACTTGGCCTTGGACCAGCAGTCAGAGTGAAGTGGCAGACTTTCAGTATAATAACTGCTCCACAAAAGTGATTTGAACCGAGTCCTCTGTACTGCTGTGTGGACTAATTAGCTGTTACATTCCTTCTCACCGTATAAACCTATCCGTGTGCGCGCGCGTGTGTAGAATCATATGTGTCCTGGTTTTGTTTCCTAGAGAACCCTGCCTAACGCAAATACTTTCCCCAAGTCACCCAGGGCATCAGAGTAAAGCAGTACTGACCATTGTGGTGATTCTAAAGGTGCCAGAGCTGAGAGGGTCTCTGAGTACTGCTGTGTCCAATCCCTTTGTGTTCTAGAAGGATAAACTTACTCTCAAAGAAAGATGACATCTTATTCTTGGTTTTATGGAGAGGCAGAACTTGTACTAAAACGCGGGTTTCTGGTGTCTTATTCCTAAAAAAATAAAGAAAACATATACTCCTAGATGGGAAGTCTCAATTAGGAAAGTCAATTTCCACCCATATTCATCAGTACAAAAATATCCAATCTGGTCTCAATAACAATGCTAACACATTTTCAAAATTGAATTTGCTATCTGACTTAAAACATCACCAGGAAAGGAAATGTACAAGAATAGCCAAGAAAATTAGGAAAACAACAAAAACAATGAGCTACAACTTACTGTTACTACTCATTTTTATGCCACTGGAGATTACTAGGAGTCCTTAATCAGCAGCTCCAATCTATAATGATGAGAACAGAGTGACATTGGTTGTAGGAATAACCAAAGATAGTCAAACCCCAAACCAAATGCACTGCCTTTGGGTTGATTCCTAATCACTGTGGTCTTACAGGACAGCGCTAAACTGCTCCCTAGGATCTAAAGAGTGTAAATTGTCAGGGAACCAAGCCCTCACACATCATCACGGGTCCAGCAGTCGCAATTGTACAGTGATAATAAGCAAAGGTTATAGTGAAGTCATAGAAATGATGAGAGAGAGAATTAATGGAGTCAGACACATTCCATGATAGCATGCTCACCTCCCAGACGCGGCTCTGATCTCAACAGCCAGGTCCACACAGAGCCCAAGCAGGAAGCTGGAGCCGAAGAGAAACAGAAAGACAAAGTTTATTGCTAACCAAGGTTTATTTCTACTTTGGGGCTGTGATTACAGGTAACCACACATCACAGGAAGGGGAGGTACAATGACAGGAAGGGGATGAGCTAGGGGCATACCTGTGACAAAGGAGGAACTAGGAGCATAAATGTGACAAGAAAAGCGGATCCCAGATACATGATGGTGGCCTGACCTTGATCATTCTTGGGTGGATGTGACCTGCCTGGACTCCTACAAGGGAGGAAGTAATCTACTACTATTCTGATGAGAAGGGAGAGGACCCTACTTAGGGTGGAAAAGGCTATACAGCCTGATTGCTCTAGCTGACTGATAACCCTCAAGGAAAATAACCCCTGACCTGCTTCTGTTGACTTCCAAGTGTCTAGTCATTTGCCATGTGTAGCCAGCAGCTAATTTTGGCAAATATTTGGGGAAGACAACTTGGGAGGAATCTTTTTATTTCCCACAGTAAATCTTTTTATTCTTTTTCTTTTTTTGGGGGGGGGGCGGCGCATCACTGCTCTCTGGTGGTGGGAGTAGGAGGCCCAGCCCCACTGCTGGAATTGAACCTCTGTCCCAGTGGGCCGCAGTCCCGCGCACAACCACTACGCCACCGGGGCTCAGCCCCCCACAGTAAATCTTTAAGGGAACAGATAGCTTCATCTTTCGTTCAAGGAGAAAATCCTAAAACAAGTTCATGGATATGTGCATGTGTCCTATGTCCTACATACATTTAGCATATAAATGTATATAGCTGCTAATATATATCTTACACAAGCTTATATCTATTATAGCTATGTAGCTACATGAAGGGATGCCATAAAGAAACCCAGAGAAATTTTAAATTTCTTTTTAAATCCTTTTTTGCAAAGCAATGTTATCACCTTCAAAATACTCTCCATTACACTGACTACATTTGTCAAATCTGTGATTCCATTCTTGGAAACATTTTTCACACTCATATGTTTGGATGGCTGACAGCACCTTCCTGGTTTTTCCCTTGACCTCTTCTATACCGTCAAATTGCTGCCCTTTCGTGTCCCGCTTTAATCGAGGAAACAAAAAGAAGTCGCATGGAGCAAGGTCAGGTGAGTCAGGTGTGTGGAGCAAGAGCAGCACGCTGTTTTCTTGCCAAACACTGGTGCACTGGCTGCATGAACAGGTGCACAAGTCAGGCCTTTTTTGCTATACACTGTGATGCAGTCTTTTCAGAACCTCTAAATAGAAAGCTTGATTTAACAGTCTGACCGGGTGGAACAAACTCCAAAAGTGCTATCTTCCTCACATTATATATATATATATATATATATATATATATATATATATATTCTATATCTTTGATTTCACTTGACAAACTTTTGGGGGGGCAAGGTGGCACTGGTGGCTTCCACTGACCTGATAGACATTTGTTTTCAGGGTCATAAAAATAGACCATGTCTTGTCACCACTAATGACGTCGGGGAAATAAGTCTGGGTCAAATCAGAGCTTTTCTTTCAAAACACACAAGTTTCCTCTAGACACTCCTTTTCCTGGTCTGTCAGATTCTGAGGCAGAAATTTCATAATGACCCTTCTTTTTCCTAAATCTCCTGTTAAAATTCACTGGACTGAGCTGCAAGATAGTCCAAGTAACTTCCCCATATCTTGAATGGTCCTTCTTTGGTCTTTGAGCACAGGTGCACGAATTTTGTCAACATTTTTGTCTGTTCTGGAAGTTGACAGACATCCAGAAAGAGGTTTGTCATCAACTGACGTTTCATCTTTTCTGAAACAAGGTCACTCGCACACTTGAGTTTTCCCCTTAGCGTTGCCCTGGTAATCTGTGTTCAACATCACAACCGTTTCTGTGGCATTTTTCCCAAACTGGAAACAAAATTTCACAGCTGCATGCTGCTCTCATAAATCAGCCATCACAAGAAATGAGGTTTGAGCAAAACTGCTTTTTGAAAAAGTTGACTGTGATCAGTGAGAATCTCCCCAGGTGACACCCCTGGATGCACTCACTCAAGGTGAGTTACTTGATGCTCCTCTAGCAGGAAAAATGCATACTATGAGAGCTCCACGCAGTGGAATTTTTCTGTTTCTTTGCGTGTTTTTTGAGGGGTACACTCTCATATATAGCATATATTAGCATATGTCACATATAATCTCATATATGTGTGTCCATGTGTCAAAAGTGTTACTATAGGGCTGAGCCCCAGTGGCATAGTGGTTGTGCGCGGGACTGCGGCCCACTGGGATGGAGGTTCAATTCCAGCAGTGGGGCTGGGCCTCCTACTCACACCACCGGAGAGCAGTGATGCCCCCCCCCAAAAAAAGTGTTACTATAAACTGTAATATATGTAATAATAATAATAAACTGTAATATATAGTATGAGGTCAACTGGCTATATGCAGAAAAAAAATAAAAGTGGATCTTTAGAGGAAATGCAAACATAATTCTCCTTAGAAGTGAAGATGGCAACATTTTGATCTGTTCGCTGTTGATGTGTCATCAAGAATGACCAATCTGAAAAGAAGTTATTATGGTTGACAAAGCAGAGGTCACTGAAGATCGGGGACCTCTCCATAGATGGACAGGCACAAGAGCCGCAACAACAGACTTCAGCAGACCGACGAGCACGATGATGGGCAGGGCCAGTCAGCATTTCATTCTCTTGTACAGAAGGTCTCCAGAAGTCAGAGCCTTCGTGACAACATCTAATACCAAGCTCTAATCTACCCCTATGACCACTGAAAATAAATCCCAGGTGTATTGAACAGGAAAGGTTTTCAAAAGCATAAAGAGATTAAGAAAGCCATAATAAAAACACGATTGGGAGCTCGTGTGCAGCAGCGGTGATCTCGGCAGCGGCTGTGATGAAGCGTTTGGCACGATGTCTCACACCGTTTTGCTAGTTCAGCCTACCAAGAGGACAGAAGGTAGAACTTAACGCTGACTACGAATCTGTGAATGAGTGCATGGAAAGCGTTTGGAAAATGTATGAAGAGCATCTGAAGAGAATGAATGAATCCCAACAGTCCCTCAATTACGTACAGCAGCCAGTTGTTTGATTTCATTGCTGGCAGACCTCAGCTGTCTCGTTTACCGACCTGATCCCGGACCTACCAGCCGTACAACAAAGACTGGATGAAGGAGGAGATCTACGTGCTTCTTCGCCCGCAGGCTCAACAGGCTGGGAAATAGTTGAGTTGGAAGCATCTGGGGCAGGCGTGGGTCTGGAACACAGCCGTGTACACTGTGCTGCAGTGGGGGTTTGTATTATAGTGGTGCCGTGTGAACACTGTAGGCAGGGTTAGATGTGTTTGATGAAATGTGAGAATTTTGTTCAATCTGAACTTCCTCTTGATTCCCTCACTCCCCCCACCTTTTCTTTTTTTCACTTAAACTTTTTTACCATGGCTTACAAGAAGGCTGTTCCTTGTCAGTTCCTGTTAGTTCCAAACCTTCCACATGTTCATGTCCACTTTGTAACCTTCACTGTATTAACCCTTCTGCAAGATAATGGGGGGTGGGAAGGTGGTAACAATGTTTAGTTACATCCTCAAGGTAAAAATCCTGGGCTGAGCCCTGGTGGAGCAGTGGTTGTGTGTGTGGGACTGCAGCCCACAGGGTTGGCAGGTCAAATCCAGCAGCAGCTCTCCAGGAGCTGGGCCTCCCACTCCCACCAGGGGGCAGTGGTGCCAACAAAAAGATAAAAAATCCTAGCTAAAAATAAATGCTCTTTAGTTATAGTTTAAAAAAAATAAAAACACAAAATTCATGAAAGAAAAGTTGAATCATTGACTAGATGAACTAAGTAAAACTTTTATTTATGACAAATGAGATTATGAACCGAGTTTTTTTTTGTTGTTTTTTGGGGCATCACTGCTCTCCGGTGGTGGGAGTAGGAGGCCCAGCCCCACTGCTAGAACTGAACCTCCATCCCAGTGGGCCGCAGTCCCATGCACAACCACTACGCCACCGGGGCTCAACCCATGAACCAAGTTTTTAAAAACAAATCAGACTGGAAGAACATATTTGCAACATAGGGAATTAATTTTCAAAATGTTTGAAGACCTCATGACTCAATGGGCAAAAGATAATTCAATTAAAACTGGGAAAAACCCTGGTGGTTTAGTGGTAGTTTGCGGAACTGCGACCCACAGGGTTGACAGTTCAAATTCAGCAGCAAGGCTGGGCTTGCTACTCTCACCAGGGCAGTGATGCCACACACACACACACACACACACACACACACACACACACACACAAACTGGGAAAAAGAGCAAATACAAAATCCAAAATTTTTACAGAAATGGTCAGTATTGGGAGTGAGCTTACGATGGTAGACTGGGTAGATAACACTGTCAAGACCTTCTACAGTAAAGGCTTGAGAGTCAAATGAAATGAATACACACAATAATGTGGAGCCCAGAGTTTGAAAGGAAAAGATAAAGAACTAGATCAAATACCAATGAGAGCAAGAGGCTGAGTGAAAGAGCAAATAGAAAGGCCTAAGGAGAGATAAACTGCTGTTAGGGTAAGCCAGAGAGACAAATTCATGGACACACATATGTGTATAAGAAAGAGCTTTATAGCTGAGCCCCGGGGGCACAATGGTTGTGTGCGGGACTGCAGCCCACAGGGTTGACAGTTCAAATCCAGCAGCAGCTCTCCAGGAGCAAGGCTGGGCTTCCTACTCCCACCAGGGCAGTGATGAGAGAGAGAGAGAAGAAAGAGCTTTATATAGAGAGCATTGTATATTAAGAAAACATCTCAGCCCAGCCTCAATCAAGTCCATAAGTCGGTCCAATATCAGTTTATAACTCCCTTTTCAGACTTGCAGAACACATGCAATGAAGCCGACGATGCCAAACGCAGGCAGACCACAGTCCAGTGGGTGGAAAGTCTTGTGGCTCCAGTGACAGCGGCAGCTTCTCCGTTGTGGGAAGGAGACATGTCTTCACCTGGCTTCTCCCACTCCGGTTCCAGTTCAATCAGTGTAGCTCTATGTGGCTTGTCAACAGGAATGTCTTTCTGGGACAGCGTGTGTCCTGTCTCCAGGGAAGAAGACAGGAGTTCCCAGAATCCTCAGGAGAAGGCCCTGCCCACACAGAGACCTCGTTGGCTATGACAAGACTGACAGGCTAGACTCCAACACTTTGCAAGTTCACAGGAGATTATGTAACTGTCACAACTGTCAACCAGAACAGTGTGACCGCTTTGAAATATTGCATGTAGGGCTGAGACCCAGTGGCATAGTGGTTGTGCGCGGGACTGCGGCCCACTGGGACGGAGGTTCAATTCCAGCAGTGGGGCTGGGCCTCCTCCTCCCACCACCACCGGAGAGCAGTGATGCCCACCCCCCCAAAAAAAAAAAAGAAATATTGCATGCAACTTTTTGATTGCAGCAGGAACCAGATACTGAGTCCAATCACGTAGGACTACAGTAGCACACACAATAGTGATTAAAGAACCAGCAGCCAGTGGTCTTACCCAGCCATACCCACCACACTCATCACCCCCTCACCTGCTTTAATACCGCGGGATCAAGGACAGGCAGCTAACACCAAGCCAGCAATCACCTCCCTCAACCACTCTGCATGACCAGTGTCCGAGATTCTCTCACGTGCCCAACCTTCCCAGAGGCATGTGGCAGACACTTCAGAGTCCCTAAACACAGAGGAGCATGCCTGGATATATCACAACAAAACAGAAAGAAATCAGGGTGAAGCAAGCTAACATACAATCAACTGATGAGTATAAGAGGACCACAATGTCTCAGAGACAACAATTTCAAATCTCACATACATGCATGCAATATCGAACAAGATGGCTCAAACAAAGGACCAAAATGTAGGGTGAGAAAATGTTTCCTGATGAAGAACTGCTATTGGAACTACTTGGCAGGATATCCAGAAGATTTATCCTGAGACTTTTAAAGAAATTTATCACAGAGATCAAGAAAACACACAGGAAAGAAAGACTTAAAACATCAGAAAATTTTAAGGAAACAGAATGAAAACAAACTTAATAAGATAAATGAAAATTTAGAAACAGCATTAAAAAAGCAATATGAATCCAAAATATGACTGCTAAAATTTCAGAAGTAGAAAACATTCCTGGGGTGAGGTCCAGGTAGTATGGCAGGGGCCAGCCCAAATCCAGGAGTACATATGGTAGTCATCTAAAAGGGAGGGGGTGGGGGAGATAGAAATGCGCAGGGGGGAGCAGTGCTCTAACCCACTTAGCCCACTCAAGGGGAGGGTATTGTTTATATCTCCACAGGGAAAAATGGACCAAACTTCAATCCAGTGCCCCAGGATGTGAATGCAGCATACCAGAATAGAGAGGGAAGCCAGTGGAGGAGTCCGAGGGCCCAGCCTCAATCCCAACAATGTGGACAGCCGTCCCTCCCTCCAGAAGAATTCACTTCAGAGGACAGCTGCAGCTCACGGAGAGGGACATGTCTGACCTGAGCACACGGGAGCAAATGAAGGGGGGGGGCGGGGGGAGAGTGGAGCACATCCTGGCCCACCAAGCCTTGAGGATGATATCCCTACTTAGAGCAACCAACGCACAGAGAGGGCCATATAACCAGCCCCACCATGATACATGACGTCCCTCGCTGACCCAGGGCCCTATGGGGGTGAGCACTTGAGACACAGTGTCAGGATTGCGCCCAGCCTGACCCCACCACACCGAGGCCAAACACTGAGAGCATGCAGCACAGCAGTGGTGGGAGTAGAGTAAGGAGGTCCTGAGGGAGTGGCAAGAATAGTTTTGGGGCCAGGGCGTGGCATCCCATTACACTGGACTGAAGTACACTCCTAAAGTCAAGAAACAGACCTTGAACTCCTTACAGGTTTTTCTTTCTCTTTTTTTGCTTGTTTTGTTTTGTTTTTGTCATATTTTTTGTTGTTATCATCATTTGGTTTTCTTTTGTCACCTTTTTTTTTGCTATGTCTTGTTTTTGTGTGTGTGTGCATGTTATTATGTCTGCAAGTCTTTCTAGATAAGATGGGATGGATGAACAGTCTGTGTGGGATGAATATAAGACTTTCCCCCCAGACTCTGCCTCCTCCAAAGTATTTTTTGAGGGGGGGCATCACTGCCCTCTTCCTCCAAAGTATTAACCAAATATTAGAAGCGGTTTGTCAGCACTTGGTGGGAGGTCAGAAACTTAGAGAGCGTCTCCCTAAAGACTCCAGCCATCCAGATGTCATTGTCTCTCCCACAGATGATAGGGCTCACTCCTTGCTGTTAGGACAATGGGTTACTTCTCCTGAAACTTTAGCTAAATCAAGTCTCCAGTCCAAGGGCAAGCAAGGTTAGGCCGCCATCATGAATCTGGGGCCTGCCCATCTTGTCACATGTGAGACCCCAATATCATGCCTTCCTATTGTAGGTACATTCCTCTTTCTTCCCCCTCATTGCTGTATAACCTGTAATACAACTCCTGCCTGTGACATGTGGCTGCCTGCAATCGCAATCCCCCCAAATTTATAGCTGCCTTGGTCAGCAATAAAGAGTCTCCCAGCTTCACACTGTGAGATCATGGCCATCGGAAGGTGAGCATGCTACCATAAAATGTGTCTGACTCCATTCTTTCTATCTCACAATTTCTATGACTTTACTATAATCTTTACTTATCATCACTGTACAATTGAGCCTACTGGATCCGTGACGATGTGTGAGGGGCTGGTTTCCCCTGACAAGTCTGGAGGAGAAAACAACAGGATTGATGGTTCCAGGGGGACATGGGGATGGGGGTGGGGGGAGGAGGTGGTGTCCACCAACCCAGGAGCAAGGGAACAAGTGACCCAAAAACAAAGGCAAGAAGGATGTAAAAGGCCTGGTAGGGCTTGACAAAGGGCAATGTAATCAAAATGAATTACTGAAACCCAAATGAAGGCTAAGCATAATAGTGGAATGA
>PVJH01021707.1:0-38452 GCA_004026705.1 Nesogale talazaci
AAAAACTTGCAAGTGGCCACACAATGCTCAAAAATTGGTCTGTATTCACTTGGAGCAGCAGAGACAGAGAGAGTTCAGGAATGCCCACTGCCATTGAGTCCATTTTGACTCACAGTGACCTTACATGAAAAAGTAAATTGTCCTGTAGGATTTCTGAGACTCTAAGTCTTTACAGGAGCAAACTACCTCATCTTTTTTCCCTGTGGAGTAATTGGTTGTTTAAAACTACTGCTCTTATGGTTTACAGTTAAATGGTTAACCCTTTGCCCACCATGGCTCCTGAGTAATATCCTCAGAAATAAAGAGAGGATAAGGATAAGTGTCTTTATGAAAACATGCCTCCTTGGGATGAGAACAGAAGAGCTGGATCGGACTGCCATTACTGATTTTTTTTTATGAAAGATTCCAGAAGAACTCTGATAAAATAAGGGATTATGCCAAATAGAATTAAATACACAACTTTCTGGAGCTTGTCTGTTAGGATAAACTCCAAAAAATATAGGCCTGAGTTAATTTTTAAACCATAAACCAAAATTATCCTTTGAAGTCTTCTTAAAATCAAATCACCCTGAACTTAGATTCACCACAATTTCAACTCATAACAAACCTATTGACAGAATAGAATTGTTCCTGAGGCTTTACATCTTTAAGGGAGTACAAACTCTAAATTTTCTCTCTTACAGTGACTGGTAGATTCGAACTGCTCACCTTTCAGTATCAGCCCAATGTATAACCTACTACACAGAACTTTAAGCAGCAGTGTGTTTATGCTAATGGGGGAGAAACAACTCTGAACAGGAGGGCCAGAGTTGTTGTACAGCTTAAAATCTGTAATAGGTGTCACTAAATTATATATGTATAAACTGTGGATGTGGTTTTGTTGTGCAATTCTCTATAGAAAGAACAAAATAAATAAAATATTGAAGAAAAATAGAGAAAACCTTTAAAATGAATAAATAATTGTTTCTTACCTTAGAGGAGTGTTAAAAGAGTTAAATGAGAGGTTGAAGTTAGTACCATAGAGAAGTGTCTGGAATATTCTAGATGCCCAGTTAATACTTATTAGTCTCAGAGAAATGCTTGAAACTTGAGCGAAGGCAGCAAGTATGGCAAGGAAGGAGAGGGAAGAGAGAAGAGGGAAAAAAGGACAGATATGCTGCTTTTTTGTTTCTTTTCCTTTGCTAGGTTATATACTAATTATTAGATTGCCAGAGTTGAAGGTCCAATAAGGGAAGGTAAATGTGATTTGAAGACAAGAGAAAAAGACTCCCAATAATATAGGGCCAAATAAATCAAGGAGGGGAAAGTTTATCATAAAGCAAATCTTTGATTGATTCTGAATCCCTGCCTATGTCCATAACAAGCGACCAACTGCTACAGTTTAAACAAACGGGGGGATTCTTTTTCTTTTACTCAGCTTTAAATGGCTTTAAATTTTCCCAGAATAACAAATGATAGATATGTAGCAATTTACTTTTTATTGTGTCACACAAAGTAGCATCATTTTTGTTTTTTGTCCAAGTCTCTATTTTTCAAGATTACAGAACGTGAGTTTGAAAAAGACAGACATCTAGTGCTCTTAGAACAGCAATTTGTTACTGCCTACAGAAAGCTTCTGCATCCTTGCTGGCTCCTGCACCATCATCTCCAGCTGTGCTTACACAGCTCATTACAGCGGGCTGAGTCATTCGTAAGCATCTTGGGTTCAATGACAGGGTTACATGGCGTGTCCCTCTGAGTACCAGTGCCCATTTCCTGCTCAATTCAAGTGATTCTCTGTCTCGGAAGATGAACTTTCCGTTACTTACACTAATTAGATTTTGCAGTGTGTATATTTTGTTGCTACTTTGGGAACTTGAAGGTACCCATCATTTTATAGACAAACATTTGAATAAGACTTGATGAGGTTGAATCATACAAGTTCTCCCCAACTAATAGCTGTGATTAGCTTAATGATTTCATACAATTTAGAATACAGCGAATGCAAAAAAAAATAACCATGATAATAACACTGTATGTGACATAGGAGGGGCTAATAGTAAAGTTTTTAAAACTAATTATTGACTATAATAAAGTCAAAGTAAAAAAACTCTTAAGTACATAAACTCATAAAGCAAAGGAAGCACCTTTAGAACTTGGATGTAAATATAGTCAGCATTTACATATTTAGGCTTGGTAACACTTTGCTTACAGTTATTTTATATAAGGAAACTATTTTTAATTTAAAAAATATTTCCCTATAGTTTAAAACAATGTTCTCCATAACCACTGAACTATCATTCCAATGAAGCCTGCAATAGTTCATTATTGGGTGTACATTTTTCACTTATGTATTTAATTCACATTATAGATATTTTATATTTTCCTTGATGAATTATTAAGCTTAATGCAGCATACTTCTTTCTTAATTGTTCATATACTCTATTATTTCATATTTCTGGTATTTTTTTTTTTTTTGGCATCACTGCTCTCCGGTGGTGGGAGTAGGAGGCCCAGGCCCACTGCTGGAATTGAACCTCTGTCCCGGTGGGCCGCAGTTCCGCCCACAAACATTACGCCACCGGGGCTCAGCCCGGTTCTGGTATGTTTTATGACTAAAATTTCCTCCAATATGCTGCACTTTCCCAGGTAATGCTCGTTTATGTTTTTTCTTCTTAAAATTTAATGGGACAAAATTTTGCATTACTTACAATTTTCTAAAATTCTGGTCTTTGATTAACTAAGCAATTTTACTACTTAAAAGTAGAAACACATTTTTTCTTTCTTCCGATTTTTTGCTTCTCTTTTCATCTATTTCCTTTCTCTTGCATTCTTTTTAGAATTTTAAAAAATTAAATCATGAATTGATTTAATAGAAATATTATCATAAAAGATTTCAGAAATAATAGGGGAACAGAAAATTTAACAATAGCATTCTAACTATTCACTGCTTGTGTTACAAGATGGTGTCTTATTTACTCCTGATACATTGTTTTTTAAAGAAACAGCTAAGAGCTATCCACGCTGTTAATTCTTCCACTGTTTTAGCTTCCCAGGGTGGATATAGAAAATTACCACAAATTGGGTGGCTTGGGAGAAGGGAAATGTAGGCTTTCACAGTTAAAGTGCTAAAAATTCCCAAATCAAAATGTTAACAGGATTATCTCATCTGGGAGGCTCTGAAGAAGACACTGTTCTTTCTTACTTTCTCTCTTAGTTTCTGGTCATTTCCAGAATTCTTTTACTTGTTCTTTGATTGCATAATTTCAATATAAATCTCTGCATCCACATTGCCTTTTTGTATGTTTGTTTGTTTCTTCTATTCTATTCACATGAGCATCACCCATTGAATTTAGAGCCCATTCATTCTGTCATGAAGACCGTATTTCCCCTATAGTGTGTTGTTTCCAATGTGTTTCCAGTGTGTTTACATTCATTGCCAATAATTATCAATGCATCTTAATTGTAAGTTTGATCCATTTCAGACTGAAAACTTTAGTAGGAGTCTTTAATTTTTGCAGCACTAGCTCCAGTGCATAACTTTGAATAGTAGTTGCATTGATTGGATTTCTTTTTATTTGGATAGATATGAACCTATCACAGACAGCAATGCACTTCAAAATAGGTAATGAAGAGTCTTCTTTGATGATGAATGTAAAGCTATTGCTCTTATTTGTATCATTCCCGGCATAGTAAAGGATAAGATTTAATTATTCAAAATGAACAAAAATAGCCAATTTCAGCTCACTAATGCGCAGACTATCCATCTCTATGTGTTCTATTTCAATTTTAATGGGTTTGAATTATCCTGGAATCACATTTTGTTCATAAACTTCCAGTTATTAATTCATCTTTGCAGATGTTTCTTTTCATTGTGAGTTGTGCCTCATCTGCACATATGAAATTCAAATGAACTTACTCCGGTGTCATTACCGTCTACTGTACTTTGGTAAGGCAGCGCTCCCTCAGTTCTTCCTTAGCTTGAGTTCCGACCTGAGGGTTCGCCTGGGATCAGCTCTCATAATGCTCTGCTTC
Source organism: Nesogale talazaci (assembly GCA_004026705.1). Taxonomy (NCBI): domain Eukaryota; kingdom Metazoa; phylum Chordata; class Mammalia; order Afrosoricida; family Tenrecidae; genus Nesogale; species Nesogale talazaci. The sequence goes on from PVJH01021707.1 coordinate 4,015, forward strand.
TTTTCTATCGGTCTTCAGGAACTAGCAATGTTTCGGTGCCGCTCAGAGTGTTTTCAGTGGCTAATTCATCTGAAGTGGTAGTCTATTACTTCTTCATAATCTGTTCCAAGTCTGAAAGCACTGCTGAAATATGTTCTCTTTGGGCGACTGTGTTAGTCCAGGTAAACTAGAGAAACAAATTTCAAAGCCACGCATATGGATATAAGGAATGGATTTATATTCAAGAGGAACAGGACATTAAGAAAACATCCCAGCCCAGTCCAGCTCAAAGTCACAAGTCTGATATTAAACAATATGCCTGAAATCAGTCCATAAAGTCTCCTGACTCATGAAGTTACAAGTCAGTGGGTACAGAGTCCTGGCACTGACAGGGGTCTCCCCATGGCTCCTCGCTTCCAGGGCTCAGGGTCCATCCACAGGTCCGTGGTGGCAGAAGCAACTCATCACTGGCAGAGGTCTCCATGTGGCTGCCTCAGCCTCAGAGGTCCGGCTCCATTAGGGCAAAGTCGTGTGGTCTCTCCACTGGCTACTCCAGCCTTCCAGATGCCGCCATTCTGTGTTGCCTGTGGTTAATCATCTCTGAAACTAAGTCCCAACAACTGGGGAAGATAGCTTCTCATCTTCACGAGGGAAATATTGTGAGATTTCCAAGGAGTCTCAGGTGAAAGCCATGCCCACACAGAAGCCTCATTGGCTACTCAATGGCTTTCTCCAGATTAACAGGCCAGACTCCACCCTATATTTCAATCATAAAATTAACATAAGCACATGACTGCCACAGCGACTCTGCTGGTATTTGAAATGCCAGTGACATAGTTTCCTGCACTACAGTAATACCCAACCCACCATTGTATGACAAACAGACAAGTGGTGTCAGTTCTCATAAGTAAGAATTATAGGAAATTTATATAGTTTACAATTCTACTGTGAATAATTATGAAAATACTTTATTTTTTGGTAAAAATTTAGTTGACAAATTCCAAAGGCAAATGCAAAATATTTTCATGAATATTGATACTGCACCAGTTTAAATATTAATGGTTTCATTTTCTTTATATTACCTGAAATGAAAATGTACCAGGAGATATGACCTTGGAAAATATTAATATTAAGTAGTTTAAAAGCTGAAGTGTTTATGACACGGCAAACTAAATAGTGAAAATGTTTTTTTGTGCTGTAGCTTGCAAATAGGTGTGTGTCACATTTGTAAAACAAAAATATAGAATACTACTTTCAAAACCCGAAAACCTGTGTGGATCTAGCTATACTAAAATCCTTGAGGAAAACAATGGAACTATTGTACTTTATATTATAGTTGGATTATTAGGTCATAGCAGTGACATTAAATTATAAAATCAATATTAGTCATCTATTCAGAATAGTAGCAGTGTTTTTTTAATCAAGATTTTACTTTGAGTTGTTTTTTCTAAATCCACACAAAATTTTTCTTTGCTGAAGGCGCCATTGAATTGATTCCAACTCATAGCGACCCTGTGTACAGTAGATGGGAACACTGCCCAATCCTGCTCATCCCATATTTATTGTCATAATTGAGTCCATTTTTGCAGCTGCTGTGCCAATCCCTTTCAATGAGCATATTCCTCTTATTTTCCCACTAGTGGTCTCTATTACCAAGTATGCTGTCCTTTTCCAAGGACTGGTCCCTCCTGATAACATGTCTAAAATATATGGGACAGAATCTCACCATCCTGGCTTCTAAGGAGTATTTTACCTGGGCTTCCTTCAAGACATTGTATTTGTTCTTTGGGCAATCTAGAGTACTTTCAGTGTTCTTTGCTAATACCAGAATCCAAGTGCATCAGTTCTTCTCGGGTTCTTTATATTCATTGTTCCGTTTTTTTTTCATGCATGTGAGGTATGGCAATCACTGATCTGTGTCAATTTTAACACTGGTAGTGTTGGAGTGGAGTCTAACCTGGCAATCTGGAGATAGCCAATGAGGCCTCTGTGTGGGCATGGCTTTCTCCTGAGAATTCTGGGAAGTCTCGGGGTATTTCCTAATTGGAAGTGAGAGACTTGACTCAGTTCCTTGGAGTCATTCCTCTTCCTCCAGAGGAGATGTCACATAGGCATACCCTGATGGAACCAGACCACTGGGGCCAGAGAAGCCACAGAGAGACCCGTGTCAGTGCTGAGATGCTTCTACCACCAATGAATACTGCTGATGGACCCAGAGCCATGGGTAGACCCCTGCCAGCAGTGGGATGCTTCTACTGCAGCTGGATACACAAGACTTTGAACCCACTGGTCTGTGATTGTCCTGGTATCATAGCATGTGCTTCATGAGTTGGAAGGAGACTTTATAGACTGGCATAGGACATTTGGGCTAATATAGGACTTATGACCTTGGAAAAGGTTAGCATGCTTTTTCAATGCTCCATTCATCTTGTATATAAACCTTTCCCTTATTTGCATGTTTATGAATTTGTTTCTCTAGTCTACCTGGACTAACACATGAGGAGACTGAAGATGTCATGGCTTAGGTCAGGTGCACCTCAGTCCTCAAAATGACACATTTGCTCTTTAACATTTTAAAGAGACCTTGTGTAGAAGAATTACCTAAAGCATTACATCATTTGATTTCTTGACGGATGGTTCTGCTTGCTTGTCAATTTGCCATACTGTGGTAACGTTTGTGTTGTTCTGATATTGGGAACTTTACCACCAGAAATTTTAAATTGCAGGCAGGTTCACCAAGGGGAAACAGGTTTCAGCAGAGTCCTCAGACTAAAATATACTGGAAAGAAGGAATAGGACATCTACTTCTGAAGGTTTGACCACTGGATCATTATGAAAGTGGAAACACTGCAATATAAACACACAAAACCCCTGCCATTGAATCAATTTTAATATATAGCAACTCTGAGGGACAGAGGAGGTTTTATTTGTATTTCTATATATCCTAAAGGAATGGAAAGCCTCATGCTCCTTCTGGAAGATAACTGGTGTATTTAAACTGCTGACCTTGTGCTTAGTGGCCCAAAACATAACCCACCACACCACCAGGGCTCCTTTATATAGTCTCTTAGAGTTATCACAGTGAGCTGTGAAAGGAAATTAAGGGACTCACACTGCTTGCTTTTGTGTACAGCTTTACAGTATGTTAGTATAGCAGAGTTAGCAAGCTGGTCTTTTGCTTGATATTTTTATTCTCTTTTGAAAATACTTCAGGAATGGTGGCAAATAAATGAAGGAGGAAGGGCAAACAAATGCTTTCCAAGCCACTTTAAAGAATTGCAACTATATATATATACACATATTTAAAAAATTATATATATTAGACTCTATATTATATATATTTCTTTAAAGTTTACACACACAGATATACACCTGTTCACAATTTGTGCTGTTTATCTAATTGGTTACTTCTACTTGTGAAGTAAATGATTAAGTGTTGACTACTAGCTGAAAGCTTAGTGATTTAATCCTACCCTGGGATCTGTCTGGCAATGTGTTTCCTAAAGGTCATGGCTTTAAAAAAATCCATACAGCAGTTTCACTCTGAACACATGGGATTGCCATGAGTTGAATCTGAAGTAACTAAGAATGATAATGGGTTCTATTTATGAAGGAATCTGTAACCAGGAGGTTTTGAATGTTGACAGAATTCTGTATCTAATCCTGTCCTTATCAAAGCAGTCTAATATTAAAGAGGAAGCACCTGGAACATTCAGTTAACAATTAGTGATACAGTGATATCTGGTATGATGAAACAGAAAATAACAGGTGGCAATTATGATAGACATGCTGTATGAAATATTAATGTATAGCTGTTCCCCAATTGGAAGTTGATGTGAATGTTGTGAGGCAAATTCTTCTCTGCAACAAATGAACAGTCTATGAAATGACAGAACTACATTTGACCCTTGAGCAATAGGATTCAAATTTGATTCCCCTCAAATTTAACTAGTAGTGGTCTAACGTTGGGTGCAAGATGAGGCTTCCAACTTTTGTAAATAGCTACCGTCTCAAGAACTCACAGGGACAGTTCTACCCTGCCCTGTCAGGTCACAAAGAGTCAGCCTTGCCTCCATGGTAGTGAGTTTGTGCTTCTTGTTTGGCTTTTGTTTTCTTTTGATTCTATTGGTGACGGGAAGTCTTACCGATAATAGCCAATTAATATTTATTTTGCGTAGTATTTATTTTGCATCTTGTATGTGTCAGGTACTGCACACACCAAAATTTGCATTTTCACTATGAGATAAAAGTAAGTTTTGTGAAACTCCTAACAAGATGGCGATTGAGAAACATACACCAGAGAGATTCTGCAGAAATCAGCACAGGAGAGCCCCTGAGGGGAAATTTCACACTGCCGGGTCCTGTGACTGGGCCAAGGAGGAGCATCATAAAAAGAAGTAGGACAGATCCACTAGGTTTTGAGTAACTGTGGACTTTTGGCTAACCAGTGTGTAGGCTGACAAAGTCTTTACTCTAGCTCTGCCAAAGTCTTGGCCAAATTCCTTCAACCAGCCCCAGGGCTTTATCTCGGCACAGCTAAAGCAAGCCACCACCTGGGGGCAGGGTTTAACCTCCTCCAGCCGCATGGTATGGCTATGGAGATTGGGGCTCAGCTATCTTATTACTTGTGTTTCTCTTCTCTCTTAGCCCCCAACAGTATCAACCAGCTGGGATCAAGGTTTAAATATATTTCTTTCTCCTCTCTTTCCTCTGATATGCCGCTGTCAGCATCCAGGACACGCCCCTTCACCTAGCGCAATTATGCCTACCCTCAGCCCTCTGCAGGGCAACATGAAGCTGGGGAAAGCCCAACCACCTTCTGCCTCAGGGGAACTCATGTCTAAATTCCAAGGCACTTTAAGTCATGGGGGTGCTATGCCTTAGAGAGTGGGTGGGAGGGATCACTGTGAACATCTGGCAGAGGTTCCCTCAGCAGCGTGGAGCACCAGAATGTGTTGTTGGAACTACCTTAGGCCATGTGAGGAGCGTTCCTGCAGCAGACAGGGGAAAGTTCCTTCAGCCACATAGGACGGTGGAGGATAGGCAAGAGCTCCTCTAGTCATGTGGGGCACTGTAGAAGACAGGCAGAGGTTCTCCCAGCGAAGTGGAAACCCCCAAAGAATGAGCAGGTCTTCCCTCAGCTTATTAGAGGTGCTTGGGTAGGTGTGGGTTCCTTTGAAGGGGAAGATGGGCAGTGATCTAGATGACTAACATGATTCTGCCTACATCCTATGGTTCTCTACACCAAAGAGGGTACACCCACCTGCCCTCTGCAGCACTCCAGCTGCAGAAGACACCCCCTAATACCCTCTGAGGCCTCTCAAGCCCCCATGGGTCAGACCACCATGGCTTCCTGTGAGACCGTCCAGTGCAACACTACTCTTATGAGTCCGCAATCATGCAATCAACGTCCCCCAGGGAGCCCATCCAATTTGCCCATCAAATAACAGGATACTGGCTGGGTAGGAAAAGAGTGAAACTATAGGAGGAAAAAGCTATAGCCCAATCCCACAGTGAAAACAGCTACAGTGGGTTCAAAAGAAGCATTCCTACAAGTCTGCCAAGAAGAGAGCCCGGTGCTGTATGACTCCGGCAAATGGCATTGGACTTCTCTAAAACAACACAGGGCACACAGCAATCAGCAACAACAACCTCGATGGAAAACCAGGAGAAACACAAGACAATATGGGAAGAAGACCTGAACCTAACAACCTGAATAGAAGAAGCAGACCTTAGTTTTTCACAGAAAGAAAGCTTCAGCATATAGCTTGGAGTCATATAGGATATGAGGGAAACAATAAAGGAAAAAGATGAAGTGATAGAGGATATAAAGGCCACACATCAAAGGGAAATGCAAGATCTAAGGGATGATATAATAAAATCTAGTAGCGAATTAACAGACTTGAGGAGGCAAAGAATCACACCAGTGACCTAGAGGATAATCAAGTAGACTTCAACAAATGGGAAAGACATCAAACAAGATAATCAGAGAAGCTGAAGAAAACCAGAGCCATGTGTCAGGCTATGACAAAGAACAACATTAGAATATTGTATTTTTTAGACCATAAATTATACCTGATCATAAGACACCCCAGTTTTTTGAGCAGGAAAACAAGAAAAAAATATTCTGAACCAAATAGTACAAGTATACTAAAATATTCTGGGATACCACACCTTAGGACCATAAAATGCACCCTTGTTTCCCCCCCCCACTTTTGGGGGGCAAAGATTGCATCGTATGGTCCAAAAAATATGGTTATTCGTCTACCTGAACAAGGCACAAATAATAAGTCAACTGTGAAAATGGTAAGGGGATTCTTAGAGGAAAACTCCCCTAGCTTAATGAATGAAAATCAGACAACCATTCAGGAGACCAAAGAACACCAGCTAGACTGAATCCCAAGAATTTACCAAGGTATATAATAGTTAAATATTATCCAACTTTGAGGAAGAAGAAAGAGTCATGAGAGCTGCTAGATAAAAAACATGCAACAACATGTAAAAGTGCCCAAATAAAAACATGCTCAGCTCTATCAGTGGAGCCCATGAAGAGGAAAGAAATAGGTGGAGAAACAATAGTCTTTCCAGACAATGAAAAATTAAAAGAATAGGTTAAAAGAAAACCAGCCCTAGAAAAGATCCAAAAGGTTCAGTATGGGCAAAAGAACAGCATTCACCAAGCTCAAATAAGTGATCACCACATAGAACAATCGCAATCAGATGCCGACAAAGGGAAAACAGTCCACAAGATAGAGTTGAGTCAAAAGTAGAAGGAAAGCAAGAATGAAGCACACACATGAGCCCATGCGTGTGAACACCCACATAACACACTGAATACAAAGGGTACAAGATGACCTCACAGAGTCCACTGATGGATGTGATAACCCTGAATATCAATGGACTGAACTCAGGCATTAAAAGGCTAGCAGACTGGCTTAGAAAATACGTACTGGGTACAAGAGACACATCATAAAGTTAAAGAAAAAAATAAGCTGAGAATCAAAGGCTGGAGTAAAATATACCAAGCAGATGGCAATTAAAAAAAATCCTCATCTCAGATCTCAAGATGCAAACCATAACAAGAGAAAAGGGGGAGCACTATATAATACTCAAGGGAAAAGTAGACAAAGCACCAGTGAACATAGTATATGTATATGGCTCCAATGAGAGACCTACTAAATTCATCAATCAAACACTCCAAAAGATGAAAAAAGTAATTTCAGGTTCAACTTTTATAGTAGGTGACTTTAATGCACCACTGTCAGAGAAAGACAGATCACAGTGAACATAGCTTAAAGAGGAGGGTATAGAACTAAATATTGCAATTAGCCAACTTGACCAGATAGGTATTATCAGAGCTCTCCACTCAAGTGCAAAAAAAAAGTCCCATTCTTTTCAAGTCTACATGAGGTCCATCCTCAAAAGTAGACTGCGTGCTGGGACACAACTAAAATCTGTAAATGCAAGCACATAGAGATCATACAGACTTTTTTTTCCAACCACTATGCCATAAGGCTGGTATAATGACAGACACTCAGACCAATGGAAAAAAATAGAAACCCCAGAATTAAAAGCATCAGCATACAGCCAACTGATGTTTGATTAGGGCTCAAAAAATATCAAATGAGAAGCAGATGCCCTTTTCAACTAGTGGTGCTGGGAAAAATTGGTATCTATCTGAGGAATGAAGCAAGATCGTTACCTCACTCCACGCAGAAAAATAGACTCAAGGTGGATCACAGACTTTGAGATACAATCATAAACTATAGGGTTATCAATGAGAAAATTGGGACAAACCTGACAACTTTGGTGCAGGTAATACATAGACTATCAAAAATAGGGAAAGACACAAATACAGAGGAGGCACACTTTGACAAGTATGATATACTGAAGATAAAACACCTGTGTACATGAAAGAATTCGAGTACTAAGAGAGTAATAGAGCACAGAGACTGGAAACACATCTTTAGCAATGACAGTTCATACAAAGACCTAACTTTTTTTTTTTTGGGGGGGGAGGGACATCAATGCCCTCTGGTGGGACTAGGAGGCCCAGTCTTGCTCCTGAAGAGCTGCTGCTGGGTTTGAATCGCCAACCCAGTGGACTGCAGTCCCGCACACAACCACTACGCCACTGGGGCTCAGCCCGAGACAAAGACCTTATTACTAAAATCTATAGTACTCTTCTAGCTTACAAAAAAAGAAAAATAGTGATTGCTCACTGAGGAGATGGGCAATGAACCTGAACAGAAGTTTCCCAAGGGCAGAAATCCAAATGGCCAATAAACATATGAGAAAATGTTCCCAATAATTAGTCATAAGAGAAGTGCAGACTAAAACACCTGAGATACCACCCAAAGACAGCCCATTTCAAAAAATTAGAAAGTAACAATTGTTGGAGGGGTTATGGAGAGATTGGAACTCTCATTCACTGCTGGTGGACCTATAGGTATGTATAGCCATTATGGAAGTCAATTTGGCAATATCTAAAATTGAGCTACAATATGATTTTGCAATTCCCCTAATGGGCGTGTACTTAGAAGAGAAAAGAAGCAAAACATGGTCAGGTATCAGTGTTCCTTTGTTCATCATGGTACAGTTTACAATTGCAAGGAGTTGGAAACAACCCAGATATTCATCAACAGATGAATGGATTTTAAAAAGTGTGGTACATATGGAGCACTATCTGTCTCTAAAAAGCAGTGACAAATTCCTGAAACACTTTGCCGCATGGGAAGAACTGGAGAAAATTCTGCTAAGAAAAGTAAGTCAAGCACAAAAGGAAAAGTACATGAGTCTACTGAGGTAAGCTTAAAAATGCAAAGGAGGCATAGGGGAATAGTGACTTTATACATCCATTTCTGTGGTGAGGTCCAGATATTATGGCAGGGTCCAGAATCAATCCAGGGACACACACATCATCCAACTAAATAGGAGGGGGTGGGATGGGGAAGACATGTGTAATGGAGGAACAGGGCATTAACCCAGCTAAGTGGAGGGAGTTGTTTATATCTCCACGAGAGAGAGAGTGGGACCAGACTTCCACCTGGTGTGCCAAGATGTGAATGCAACATACTGGCATGAAATCAGGGAGCCGATGCAGCGGTCTGTGAGGCTGACCCCAATCTTGACTATGTGGACACCTCCCTGCCCCTTCCAGAAGAATGCACTACAGGGAGAGGTTTGCATCTGATCAGAGGACACAGTAGCAAAGAAGAGAGAAGGAGATATAGTGGAGCCTATTCTGGCCCTCCAACTCCCAAGGACAGTATTACTGCTCAGAGGACAGACGGGTTCACCACTATGAGGCAGATATCCCTCACTGACCCATACCTCTACAGGGGACAACACTGAAGTCACAGTGCAGGCATTGGGTTTATCTGATCCTACCACACTGGGGCAAAATGGTAAGAACATGCAGCAGAGCAGCAAGGCAATGAAGTCCCTGGGGAGTACCAAAAATAGACTTTGGGGTTAAGGTATGGCATCTCATCAGACTGGACTGGAAAACACTCTTTAAGGTCAACAAAGAGACCTGGAACTATTTATAAGCTTTGCTTTTTTTGCTGTTTTTGTGGTTATTGTTGATGAGCTTTGGGGTTTTTTTTTTTTTTGGCTGTCTTTTGTGGTTTTGTTTTGCTCGGCCTTGTTTTTGTGCTTATTATTGTCTCTGCACCACTATCTAGATAACAGGTGGAGTAAAAAAATCCAAAGGAGAAAACAATGGATTGATAGTTCCAGGGTGACATAGGTTAGGGGAGGTGGGGAAAGGAATTGGGTCTTAACAATCCCAGGGACAAGAGAATAACAAGTGATATAAAATTGATGGGGAGAGAGGGTAGGATGCTTGGTAATGTTTGATCAAGGGCAATGTGACTGAATTACTGAAACCCAAACAGAGATAGATAGAAACCCAAGCATGATAGAACAAGAGGAAAGGAAAAGGAAATAGAGGAATGAACTAAGAGGCAAAGAGCATTTATAGCAGTCTAAATACAGGAATATACATATGCAAATATATTTATATATAATGAAATATATGTATATACATATATTTATATGCTAAGTATCATGGAAACAGACGGACATTGAACCTCCACACAAGTACTCCCTCAAAGCAAGGACACTTTATTCTAATAACCTGGTATTCCAAAATGTTCACTGTCTCAACTGGTCACTGAAGATAAAATGGGTGCATAGCAAATGTAGTGAAGAAATCTAATGATGTTTGACTCTCAAAAGATATAGCATCTGGGACCTTAAAGACTTGAAGACAAACAAGTTGCCACCTAGCTGAAAAGCAATCAAGTTCACATGGAAGAAGCACACCAGCCTGTGTGATCATGAGTTGTTCAAGGGATCAGATACCATGCATCAAAGACTCAGAACAAAAAATCCTATTGTTGTGAATGAGGGGAAGTGCAGAATGAAGACCCAAAGTCTGTCTATAGACAATTAGACATCCACATACGGAAGGGTCACAAGGAAGGTCAGGGTGCAAAAATCGCACTGAGAGAATATGCAACTTCCTCCAGTTATTTACTGCTTCCAGCTGCCCCACCTACATTATGATTCCAATTCTATTTTACAAATTCGGCTAGTCCAGAGTGTGTACATAGGTACAGATAAGAATTGGAAGTGTGCGCACACACACACACACACACACACACATGAATTGGAAGCACAGGAAATCAAGGACAGATAATCCCCTTAGGACCAACAATGAGAATAGAGGGCAAGGGGAAACGTGAGGGAGGAAGGGGGAACCTATCACAATGATCAATATATAATCCCCCTGGGTGATAGACACCAGAAAAGTGCATGAAGGGAGACATCGGTCAGTGTAAGATATGAACAAAAAATTATAAATTTTCAAGGGTTTATGAGAGAGGGAGTGTGGGGAATGGAGGGGAAAAATGATGCGTTGATACCAAGGGCTCAAGTAGAAAGAAAATGTTGATGGGAGCAAATGCACAAATGCACTTGACACAATGGATGGATGGATGCATTTTCATAAGGACTGTATGAGTCTCCAATAAAATGATTTTCTAAAGAAGATGTTTTGCATAAGTACAAGAATTTTTCATGTATCAGTGAAGATTTAACAATGGTTTCCTTTATTCTTTTGAGAATGGTCCTTTATTATGGATTAATTTTTCTTGAAATTGTGGGTAACCACAGCTGTAAACTTCAATCTATGGTTATTATTAAACAAATCATTTTTTCTAATAATATTTCTCTGCTTTTTGGGAACACCTCCAGCATTACTAATTCCAGTTTTATATGGATCCATTGGTGTTATTCAAGGTTCATAATATTGCATTAAACACAATGAGAAATTGAAAGAGCCAGATGAGATAACTTATGCTTGTGATATTCAATTTGCAGGAGATATATACAATTCTATAAAATTTTATTTAAGGGAACTTGCTCAGCTTAAACCCATGCTATTCAACCTTGTTGAATTTAACTCAGACACAGCATGAATATCAAGCTAATGTTAGTAAAAGAATTTACATTACATCTTAAATATTTTTTTGAAAATGAAACTTTAGATAGAACACAAAGATAAACTAAAGCCTAGCCACATGGAACTAAAGAAGGTTCGAGTTTATATCCCAATAATAGAAATAAAAAGGATAACATTCAGTTTGGAAAGAGTTGGAGATGTAAATTTACCTCTAAAAGCTTTTTTTTGGTTCCACAGCTTTTGCCTGTGTTTGTTCTAATTAGTTTTATTAACAGGAGACTAAATTTTGGGTGGGAACTCTAGCAATGTGTATTAAAGAGTAATACATTAAGTTTGGGTAGTAACTTAGCTATTGAAAAAAGCATTTTGTAAGTGCATTATTTAGGTTATTAGCACTCTGCTGGAGTGACTCATCTTCCTGATTTGCTTTGGACCCAGGAGCTTCCTAGAATATTAGTCTTTCAGTGACAAACCCTGGATAGTTTGAGAGAGCCAGTTACCTATCAAATGAATATCAAATGGAAGGTGCCAGCTACTTGTAAATTAACCTATCAGTTTATTTTGGATATGGGAAAGCCACCACCATTATAGGGTATTTTTATGTGAAAGGGTGTAGGTTTGAAAATCTGCCTACCTGAGAGGAATAAACAAAATCAGGGTGCAAAAATGACCTGCTAGACATAGAAGCTACCCAAACTGCAATGGCTATCTCTGTGTTCTATTATGTAGATGCGGATTGCTTTGAAACTTTAACTTTCTAATTTTCAACTTATTTCAGAGGTTTCCTGAATTCCATTCGATCCACTTTGGGTGTCAGAATTCCTCTTTTTGTCCTTTCCTCAGGGGACTTCTGTTGCATTTATGATTTACTAAAGAGTAAATTTAGTGTATTATTAGTTCTAAGGAATGGTTCTGGTAGCCTGAAATGGAGAAACTTACTAATAAAGTTTTAAATACTATAGCTCTAAATTCCTCTTAATCTTTTAAAAATAATTTCCTCATTGTATTCTCTCATATCACACTTTTCCATCTTCTTTTGAACATTCGGATGTAACTCACTAACTTCCTTTCTCAACCTTCTAGCAGGTCCATGAAATGTGGGCAGTTCTTAACACGATATTTGACGCCTTTTTCTTTCCACTTCCTACTCTACCTTTTCTAACCTTTCCTATAGTTCTATGTTCTTTTTTTCCCCCTCATTTCCATACTTAGGAAGAGAACTTATTTCCATGAGTTTTAATTCTCATCAAAATACTTAGGAGTGTCAAATTTATATCACCAGTTCATATCTCTCTGAAATCTTTCAGACTTCAGATTTATATGCCCAAATTATGCTGACTCTTTATAACCAAACATCATGTGTTCTTTGATAACAACTTGCTAAAAATTAAGTACATTACTTTTCCACCACTGCTACCTCACATGACTCTTCTTCGTGACTTTGCAACTCAGAATATGGCACCTGCTTTCTTCAATATCAGGTCCAGTCAATGTATAAGTTATATATGTTTCTCTATCTCCCTGAGCACAGATAATCATCTTTACTCATCTGGATTACGGAAACAACCTGTGATTGTCTTCTTTTTGATGAATGATATTGTCCTGGCTTCATTAAATTCTGTACACCGCAGCCACTTGTCTTTGTAAACTATGAATCTTATTGTGTCATTTCCAAATGAGAAATTCTTAGAGGCTAAATTGAAAATATTTAGTATGGATTATACAATGTTTCATGATCTGTCATCCATTTACCTAGTTCTATCCTTGAATACTCATTCCCATATGCTCTTCAACTTTCACACCCATTCCACTGGTCTATCCAGAGTACTTTGCTATTAATTAGTTGATTATGTCTGAATGTGCAAACTCTGTTCCAAGAATACCTTCCCTTAAGAGCGATCACTTTATTTTTCAAGATTTGATTCATGTATCAAATTCTCAAGGAAGTGTGTAAGCTGGCTTTAAAAATTGCTGTATATGACTCCTACAGAAACAATAGTTTAGTTTGTTATTATATTCTATATGCCCATTTGTCTACCCTAATGATGTGGAGGCTTGCTGAGGCTGTGGATTAGCAATTGCCCCCATCTTCAAGGTCAGCGGTTCAAACTCCAGTCTCTCCATATGAGAAAAATGAGGCTGTCTGATTCTGAAAAGATTTACCATTTCAGAAACCTCATAAGGTTGCTATGACTTGGAATTGACTTGATAGCAGGAGGGTTGGCTTTTGTTTTTTAATAACTGTAAGATAAGAATGATGTCTGATATGGGGTGGTGTCTGATCTCCTCCAACTACCCAAAATCGAAAAACCAAACTCACTGCTATAGAATACAGATACTCAAGGGGGATGAAAATCAAACCTCATATCAGCAACATCTAAGGTAAATATCTATGAAGCCTACCCAAACGCTCCAACCTCTCTTATCAGTTTGACACAGCTCTCTCTCCCATACATCCCGTACTTCTCAGCTGGCTTTGATAATTCATTGTAATAGCCACACAGAACTCCCTAAAGATACTCATGCTTGGGGGTTAATTTATGAAGGTTATAGGTTGCATGTCTGGTGTGAAATGCTCAAGACATGGTTCAGACAGGGTAGTTTTGTCTGCCTGAAGGCATGCCTCTCTCTGGCCCCCAGCCTCTTCATTTTGCCACCACTCTGCTTGGACAATGTTAATAGCTCATTTAAGGTTACCAATAAATGTCATGGGGCCCACCGCTCCAGCATAAGGCATAAGCCTCAACCCTAAAAGTATTTAGCTTCAACTCCATGGATCAGCAAACTTAGCTTCCCCAATTAAGTGCCTGGAGATGATCCACTCTACAAGACATTCTCCTACCCAAATCATTCAACTTTACTTATTATGTTGGCAGGGAAGTCCACCACTCAGTCTCAGGCTCTGACTCTTGGTCCTGGTGCTGCCATCCTAGCTATCTACTTCATCAGGCTCTTATCCTGTCTCTTCCCTCTAGTTGATAGTGAAGTTTCCCCCATCATCTTTCTGAGATGACTCATTTTATAGGTAGCAGGAAGGCAATCACAATGAACTCTATTGATAATCACTAATATTGAACCACATAATCCTATCAGTTTTCCCCACTCTCTTACTCAGGTCTACCAGAACAACATCTTATGGTGGAAATTACAAAGATTATAATTGGAAGAGCCATATTAAATAATTCCTTGCACCGCACTGACCTAAATCATTCCTTTTGGATTTAACTATATATTATTCCTCTCTGCGCTTTCAGCACTCAAAGTGTCACATAGTAGGTGCTTGACATTTTCTATGTGCTTCATCAAATGAAAAGTACACAATATGATGTTCTAAACTTAGCTAGCATAATGTTGAGTTAGGCAGGCTTCTCTTTTGATTCTGGTAAGAATTATGATAACATTCTATGTAGCCACTACAGTTGAATTTTCCTTTTTAAATATCTGCCTCGTGGGACTGAGCTCCAGTGGCATAGTGGTTGTGTGCAGGACTGCAGCCCACAGGGTTGGCAGTTCAAATCGAGCAGCAGTTCTCGAGGAGCAAGTTCTCCAGGTCCAGTTCTCCTGGACCTCCTACACCCACCAGGGGTCAGTGATTCCCACAAAAATGTCCATCTTGAGTTTCTGTAAAATTTATTGTATTATATCTCATTTTATGCATCTGGTAGTATATGTTTTAGCTATAGACTTCTCTCATCAGTTCGAATGCAAAATACAAATAAAATTTGATGAGCTTTGAAACCAAATGGATTTGAATCCAAATTCTACAACATATTTTGTCTATAACCCTGCACATTCTACATGTTAGGCATATAATCCAATTATATATACTGTGATATGCATATGAAACAACCTTGCTTGCTGAAAGTGGAGAGGACTTGAGGTACTTGTTCATGCAGATAAAGAATTGTAGCCATTATATTAATTATAAATAAATGTAAATAAAACAAAAATCATCACATTTGGATCAGTAGGTAGTTTCATCACATACAGAGAAAAGATTAAGGTTATCAAGGAATTCGTCTTGCTTTTATCCACAATCAATGTTCATGGAAATAGCAGTCAAAAGATAAAACCATGCACTACATTAGTTAAGTCTGCTGCACAAAAGGTCTTTAAAGTGTGGAAGAGAAAAGTTATTCTTTGAGGGCTAAGGAAAGACCTTACCCAAGCTGTGGTCTTTCAATTCCCTCATTTGCATGTGAGTGTTGGGAATTGAATAAAGAAGACCACAGGAAAAAATCAATTAATTTGAATTAGGATGTTGGTGGAGAACATTGAAAGTGCCATGGATTGCGAAAAGAACAAACAAATCTGTTATGGATGCAGCACAGTCCTTGGAGACCTGCCCCTGGAGGAAGGAGATAATGCTAGGGAAAGTGGAGGGACAGTGACAAGGAGGAAGGCCTTTAAAATGATGGATCGACACATGGACTGCCACCATGAGTTCAAACATAAAATCAATGGTGAGGATTGAACAGAACTAGGCGGTGTTTCATTCGGTTGTACATAGGCTCACTGTGAATCAGAATCAACTTAGTTACCTAACAGCAACAACAATACATTAGTATGGAGGCCCGGGGATGCTGCTATCTTAGTCTTGAACCCATGAGGTCTGTATTTAAGCCTGACAGATGTTCTGAGGTGAAGGGATGAAGCTGGAAGCTTTCTCTCTGCTGCTCCCATGAAGATTTACAACCTCAAATAGAGTACCTATGAATCAGAATCCATTCAATGGTAGAAACACACACACACACACACACACACACACACACACACACACACACACCCCGATGACTTGAATGGCTAACTTTCTGGTTAGTATCCTAGCATGTTTATCATTTGCACCACACAGTGCCTTTGACACATAAGTTAAATTACCTTTGCTTAATTTTACTTTCCTATTTATAATATCAATGTGTGTATGTGTGCGTGTGTGCCTGTGTGAGTAGAAACTCCGTGTGTGCTGGAGTAGAACTGTGCTTCATAGAGTTTTCAATGGAAGTGTATCATCGAATCTAGGTGGACTTGACCAGCACACCTTCTGATTCATAAGCAGCATGTTTGTCATTGGCACCCGCCAGTGTTCTTCACATATAATTTAAATGACCTGTTCTTAATTGTAGCTTTTCTGTTTATAATATTAACTGAACACAATGCAACTTGACTTGTACAAAAAGTATAGGTGGTGGATTTCATATAACACATGGTAAATTATCAAAAAAATAAAGAGTGGCTTGTCACATTATCAGCAACAACAGCGGCAGCAGCTAACTCTACCACAAAACGGATCTCATCTGGGGTTAAAATAGAATCTGTGAGAAAGTACAAGAAATGTAAAACTGCCAGTGTGCAGATGGTCTCTTACCTTTTCGTTTGTATTTTAGTAGGAGAAATAGACAATCACCCTACCATATGAAGAATCCAAGTTCTTGTCTTGATTTTTGAAATAATCTTAAATATGTAGATTCAACACATTTATGGATCTCCACGCTGCACAGTTTGGTAAGCATTATGGGAAGATCCAAAATCATTAATGCCCTGCCATGATGGAGTTGAAAAAGCATTCAGTGAACTAAGACACTTAGATGTAAAATATTTTAATGTAAAGATATTATTCAGTGAGTATTTTCGTAAAATCTATTAGTAAATTTTAGTATTTTTGATTAAATTTCTACATACATTTAAAATAACTAAAGGCATGACTTCATTTAATCCCATGACATTTTGTACTAATTTTATTGATTATTTTCCAATTTATATTCCTGGATTAGGCTTCTTACTTGAACTACTGGTTCACATACTACAATCCTTACTTAATATACCCACTTGGATGTCTAATACATGACTCAACCTGGAAATGGCTGTCTAGAAACACTGATTACCTATCCAGTCAAAATTTCTGGAAGGTTCTATATTATCCAATCCTATTCCCATTCCAACTTCATGTGATCATAACACCCATTCATTGATTCCCTTGTAGTTTCTTGAACTGAACAAAGATGCAAGCGCTTGACACTTACTGTTACTTCTCCTAACACCTTCTTTATTGAGACCTGCATGACATGCGCTTTCATCGACTTCAAGCCTTTGTTCAAATTTTATTGCAGAAAAGTCCACCTTGTTTATTTGATAAAAACTAACACCCATCCCGGGTATGCTTTCTTACCTATACTTTATGACATTTTTCACCACCTACCATATGAAGAACATTATACATGAAGAAATAAAACAGCTACAAAAAAGGCAAAAAGAAGTAAAAGCTCAAAATGCATGTCAAAAATTGCTTTTGATTCTGGAGAAGCATAAAAAGCAAAGGGAAGACATGATAAAATAATGAAGAAAAAGCAATGAGGAAAATCTCAAAGAACAGTTCAAGAGGACAAAATAAAATATTTTAATGACACGGCAAAGACATAGATATAGAAAACCAAAAACGAAGAACACACTTAACATATCATAAGCTGAAATAACTGAAGGAAAATTCAAGACTCAAGTTGCTATTTTAAGAGGCTTGATATTAAAGAAGAGTTGACCATAATGACGTGAATGGAGTCAAGACTTTGCCAGTAAAGTTGGAGTAGCAATATGATAGGAAAAGCTGCAAATATGAATTCATAGTTAAAACTTGGGATGTACGAAGTATGAAAATAGAAAAGCTGGAAGTAGTAAAAAATGAAATAAAATGCATAGAGATCAATGTGTTAGTCTAAGTTGACTAATGAAACAAATGCATAGATAATCATATGTATATAAGAAAGAGCTATAGATAAAAAAGCAATTGTATATTAAGAAAACATCCCAACCCATTCCAGTTCAAGTTCATTAGTCCGATATAAGTCTATATGTCTGATACCAGTCTATAAATTCCTCTTCAGACTCATTCAACATATGCAATGATGCCAAATTCAGGAAAATCATAGGTCAGTGGGTGGAAAGTCTCATGGATCCAGTGGTAGTGGAAAGCATCTCAGTGTTAGCATGGGTCTCCATATGGCTCCTCCATCTACAAGGCTTTGACTTCGTCAGCATAACTCCATGTGACTTGTGAACAGGAAAGTCTCTCAGGGAGTGTGTGGCAGCCATATGCTTATGTTAATTTTATGATTGAAATGTAGAGGTGGAGTCTAGCCTATTAATCTGGAGATAGCCATTGAGTAGCCAATGAGGCCTCTATGTGGGCATGGCTTTCTCCAGAGACTTCTGGGAAATCTCGTGATATTTCCCTCATGAAGATGAGAAGCTATCTTCCCCAGTTTTGGGGAGTTAGTGTCAGAATCGATGAATCACAGACAAGACAAGCTGGCAGTGTCTGAGAAGCTGGAGCAGCCGTCAGAGAGAACTTGCCCTGATGGAGCCAGATCTCTGAAGCTGGAGCGGCATGCTGTTGATGGACCCTAGCCCTGGAAGCGAGGAGCCATGGGGAGACCCCTGTCAGCGCCTAAATCCTGCACCCACTGACCTGTGACTTCATGAGCCAGAAGGAGACAGTATAGACCGATTCCAGGCATATGGGTTAATATCGGACTTATGACTTTGTACTTGACTGGATTGGGATGCTTTCTTAATGTCCTATTTCTCTAATAGATAAACCATACCCTTATATCCATATGCATGTCTATGGAATTTGTTCCTTTAGTTTACCGGGACTAACACAGAGTGATTTCTGCTTCCAGGTAGGAAGACAAGACATGCCAGAATGCTCAGGAGAAGGCCAGGCCCACACAGAAGCCTCATTGATTATGATATGATAGACAGGCTAGACTCCACTCCTTCACTTATGTTTACAGGAGAATATGTAACTGCCACAATTGATATCATAGGCATTAGTGAGCTGAATTGCTAGTGGACATTTTCAAACAGATAATGATATGGTTTACTGTGTCAAGAATGACAAATTTGAGGAGAACTGTGTGGCATTCATTAACAAAAAAGGGCATTTCAAACCCATCTTGAAGTATAATGCGCTTTACAGTAGGATAGCATCTACCTGAATACAGGGAAATCCAGTCAATAAAGAACTCATTGGCAGTGGGTAAAAAGGTGCCATATTCTATTTCTTTAAAAACATTATTTTGCTTTGGTTTGTTTCTGTCCCCTCTTCTTAGAAAGTAAGCCACAAAAGGGCAGTGCTTTTGTTTCTCATATTCATTGCTGTACCCACACTGCCTGTTAAATATTAAGCAAACAAATGGACTCAATAAATTACTGGGGAAATCCTACTGTATCTTTTTTCAGTAGCAAACGAGAGCAAAGAGCAAGTTCTGCTACCTCAGTATATTTTATTAAGGTTCTAACTTTAATTCCAATGAAAGCACTTACTTATTATCAATTAATTATTTTGCTGAGGATTGTTACACTCTAAGTTTCTAATTTTGAAGCTTATCCAGGGCAATGGGTTGTACTTACAACATTTGTTGTTCTATTCAACTAAAATGACATCCTCTCAATGGAAGGTTTTCAATTTTAACTTTGCAATTATGCAAATTCTATTTATTATATTCTTTTGAATTTTCAAATAACAGTCTCTCTTTCCAGATTCAAAATTAGTCTTAAGGTAGTATTTACCTTCTTGTCATCTATAGAGCATTAATCTGCCATCATGCTTTGAAAAACCAAAGCACCCTTTTTCTTTACTGAAGGCAGGGAATGTAAAAGCTGTTTAGCATATTTTTTCTGCAAAGCATTATACATAGTGGAATAAACTGCAACCTTTCTTATAAACTGATATTTTAGAGACTGGGTAATTAAAATTGTATTTCTATTTCAGTATCTGAGTGCTATGGCTGTAGGGATGGAGTGATAAAAGAGGCAGCAGAGAGATGCAGGAAGAGGGTTACAGATATTGACATTCATAATGAGAAAATGTAGCTTACAACCAAATGTTTGTCTTCCAAGGGATGCATATCTTTCACTGTGAGGTTTGGATTTTACACTTTTGTTCTGCAGAATTATCTTAAGCATTCTAGTGCTCCAAATGAAAGAGGGTTGAAGTTGGTCTGACCTACGTATGTGTTGTCTTCACCTGTTTTAAGCTCTATGTTAATGATCAAATTATTCAATTATTTTAGATTTAGTATTAACACATAAAAAGAGCAGTCATATATATGCAATAGAATTACCATGTGGACCAATAAAAAATCTTGTTAAGCATTATCAAGAATCTTATGCACTTTTTGGGTGTGAAATGCGTGTTAGCCATCGTTAACTACTAATACAGCATCAAATAACAGCACCTACAGCTGACAAAAATGCTCTTGCATTCAGGTCTGAAGATGTGCTAGTCTCTGACACTCTTGGTGTTCTCCCATGTGTAGTCTTCTTGACTCTGAGCACCTTGCCAAATTGTGCTATAATGATACAACTTCAGGGTGTGCTCATTGTCAGGAGCACATGGAACTTCAGGATGTGCTCTTGACAATGTTGCTGCATTTTGCCTCAGAAGTTAATGGTGACATAAACAAGTTACTGAATTTGTCTCAGTAGCTTCTCTATTGGCAAAGCAGATTATTACTATTGCCCTCTGAAAAAATTGCAATGCATAATTATGATATAAAAGTTTATTTGTCTATTCTTTACAACTTAAGCCACAGCTGCATGCTAAAAAACATTCACAAGCACTAACGAATAACATCTTTTCTGTTGTTGTTACCAGTGCACATGCTGCTACTTTTGCTTAAGATTTTTTTCTCCTTTCTACTCTTTTTCAAGACAATGTTCATGAAACAGCTCATTTCCTCAAGTTCCCTGTCCAGAAATGATGTCTTCGTTTATGAGGTCTGATGGGACAGAATTCACTCTTCAAGGAAAGCTCTTTTCATACTGTGCTGCATTTTATCTGAAAGTGAGAGAGGAATGTAGGAGGGAAAAGCAGGAAATGATAGAGGTTTGTAGTTGGGAAATAATGAGAGAGAGAGAGAAAATAAAGAGATGATAAACAGAAAATAGCCTCATACTGATTGTCTTATTCAAAGAACTCTGTACTGCTCACGTCAAATTAGTGTGTTCACATTAGTGTGTTCAAATAGTGTGTTCACAATAGTGTGTTCATGGGATGTGCAAAAATAATTTAATCCATGATATTGATTTGTTACTACAATGAAAACTGAGAGTTAGAACTGAATGACACTTGTTTGGTTTTCCAAGACTTCCAAGTTTTCCATCTTTGACAGGAAGCAGAATCACTTTCTGTTACTCTTGTAAAGTGGAAGATATTTTAAATTTCCATCTTTGACAGGTTTTTGCTTGACATTTGTTCCTACTTTCACCAGCTATATTGTGATTCCTGGAATGTCAATTTTTACTGAAAATTGCCTTTACATAAGGCTATAAATCATATGAAAAAATGTCAAATGCAAATGAATAGTTCAGATTAGTTCTAAGCTTATCCAGTGTATTTAAAACTAATTCAACACACTTGCTTGCCAATTTGTCATACTATGGGGGCTTGTGTGTTACTGTGGCACTCAAATACAGTGGTATTTCAAATACTAGTAGGGTCACCAAAAGTGAACAGGTTTTAGCAAAGTTTCCAGACTAAGAACAGATTATGAAGAAGGAATAGGCTGTCTACTGTGGAGGAATTAGCCCCTGAAAAACTTATGTGAAGCATGAAAGCAATGTCAAATCCTGAAGACCTAGTGAATAGAAGCAGAACATGGTCAGAGTTAGTGCCAAAAGATGAGCACCTCAAGTCAGAAGACACTCACAATGTGATTGAGAGAGAGTTAATCATAGTGATGTTTATGGAGTAAAGCCCTGTGGAAGTAAAGATTTGGGGATTATTCAAATTTATGCATCAATTATAAAGCTAGTGATGATGACACTGAAGCTCGTGATGCAGAAATTGAAGAATTCTACCATGATCTTTAGTCTGAAAGTGACCAACCATGCTTTCAAGATGCATTGATAATTATTGACTATTGAAGTGCAAAAGTTGAAAAGAAAGAGGAAGGTATGGCCTTTGGAAAATATGGTTTGGGTTGATAGAAATGAAGCCAGGGAGCACATAATAGATTTTACAAGAACAACCACTAATAAATCATAGATAACTTTTCAATGGTACAAAAGGTGATTATACATGTAGAACCCTGCAGATGGAATATAAATAAATCAAATTGACTCCTGTAGAAAGAGACAATGGGGAAGCTCAATATCAAAATGTGAAACCAGGCCAGGTGCTAACTGCAGACTAGACCATCAGTCACTTATATGGAAGTTCAAGTTATAGCTGAAAAATTAAAACAAGTTCACGAGAGTCACAATGCAATCCTGAGTAGATCCTACCAGAATTTTTTGAAAATTTTCAAACAGATTTTGCTGCACTGACCACTAATGGCACTTCTAATGAGCTGTGGGAAGACATCAAGAACATCATTCATGAAGAAAGCAAAAGGTCATTAAAAAGAATGAAAAGATCAAAATGTATGTCAGAAGAGACTCTAAAATTTGCTCTTAATTAATGAGTAACTGTGGCAAATGAAACAAATGATAAAGTCTAAGAGTTGAGCCGAAAATTTCAAAGGGCAGCTGGAGAAGACAAAGTCAAATATTATACTGAAATATGCAAAGAAGCAGAGTTAGTAAAACAAAAGGGAAGAACATGCTTGGCATTTCCTAAATTGAAGGAACTTAAGGAAAAAAGCTCAGCAAAAATGAATGAGGGCAGGCTGAACCCGGGTGGCGTAGTGGTTGTGCGCGGGACTGTGGTCCACTGGGTTGGAGGTTCAAATCCAGCAGCCAGGCTGGGCCTCCTACAAAAACAAAACAAAAAAAAATAAGGAAGGGCTTTGATAGGATGGATTGGCACAGTGGCTGCCAAAATGGCGGGAATTTATGAGAACAATTATGAGGATGGCACAGAACGGTGCTCCCGTCTTTTGTGCACTGAGTCACTATGTGTCAGAACTGACTTGATGGCACCTAAGAAGAACAAAAACAATGGTCTCCTCAAAGGAAAAAAAAAAGCCATCTGTCTTGGAAGACGTCCACCCAGAATGCTCCTTAGAGACAAAGGTGTCGAGACTTTGTCTCATGTGCACTGGACCGTCCCTTGAAAAGAACATCAAGCTCAAAAAACAAGTTCTAATGTTTAGGGACTATTGAGTGGAGAATTCCAACTCAAAGGAACCTATGTACAACAGAAGGAAACCCTGCCCAGTCCTGTGTGATGCTCACAATTGTTCTTGTAGTTGAGCCTATTAATGCAGGCACTGTGTCGAAGGTCTTCTGATTTTTACTGCCCCACTGCTTTATCAAGAATGCTGCCCTTCTCCAAAGGAAAACATGGTTTTCGGGGTTATAGAATGGATGCCACAAGCAGTGAGTTATCTCTGCTCTCTGCAGCATGTTCTCTTAAACGAAAGAGATTGGAAGGGTACATCTTCATGACCTCCTTGGGTATTGAAGGTGATACAGGTCTCGATAGGGAAATCATGAGATGACTATGACAAATGACAAGTCGGGGTGGGGAAGATGGCATGCATTAAAGGTAGAGGTGGAAATAATTTTAGAAAGATAGCTTGAGAATAAATCATAATAAAATGGGTAATTTAGATTTAATAATCTCCATTAACAATGATTCATTACAAGTTTAATTTTTTAAACAGAAGGGTGATGCTGTCAGATTGTCTTCTAGAAGATTATTCTTAAGATCAATTATAGGTAGGAGATTGCCTTTCTAGGTTTCTGCCTTGAGCTCAGGGCCAGGAAAGAGTTGAATTGCCTACTTTAAAGTGATAGGTGAAGTTGTGAAATTAAATGGCATTGCCTACTGAGATATCAGAGAGAAGCAAAGGACAAAGGACATATTCTTGCAGAATATCTCTCTCTATATATATGTAATTATTAGGCATCACATTTTATGTATTATGGATCCTATTAAACATTTACTATTTTTTACTTAATTTAAACATTCAAAGTTTCCTCCTTAATATATAAGATCAAGTTTCCATTTAATATTTTTTTCTCAAATAAAACACAAAAAGCAAAAAATATCTAAACATAGTTTAAAATATTAAAGGAGGATATATAAGTTCATTTAGTTTTCCACCATTCATTCTCAAGGGTAAAAATGTCACAAATAGACCCAAAAGCTCAGGTCATCAAATGCAGCTTTGTAGCTAATTTGAAAGATGGCGTATGTGGTATTGTTAATATAAAATTACCAAAATTACTGTAAACAGCCAATAGAACATCTCTGTCAAGGTTGGTGTAAGATTTGAAGTAATCTACTCTTTGACGCTGATTTGTTTGACTCAACACCAGGATGTACTTCCCTATCCACTCCCTGTCTTGTCACAATTTCTGTCTATTTCTTTTTATTTTTCTTCATGCTTCCCTTTCTTTTGCCTGCCACGCCTATCCAGACACATGGAAGCTTATTTGTCTTTCACAAGAAAGCTCTCATTTTTACCTTTTTAAAAATAAAAAGCCATCAGTTTGTATGCCTTATTCTTGTCTAATAAATATGACATTTCTTTGCAGAGCTTGGCCAAAATTTTAAAATATGGCTGGCCAAACAGACACCTAAATGACTCACAGTTCACAAGGAGGTCAGTAAGCTTGGAAACTTATGACAAGGTCAAAATTGGCCAAACTCCAGATCAAACAGTTGGAGTCGGTGGTGAATGATTCTCACTGGGTTTGAGCCTGCAGTTCTCCTCAGCTGTCCAGGATAGTGAGGCCCCATGTGAAGTATAGCCATCTTGTTCATTGCGATGGGACTGAACTATTTATTAAAATCTGTCTGACTTCCTAGAAAATAAAATCTAGCACTCTCACTTGCAGAGAGGAAGGATTTCAGGGCATGTTTGAAGTGAATGCCTTGTTCAAAGAAAAGGAAACTTATACTTGATTCTCTAGTTAGTTCAACATAAACAGCTAAAGGATGCTTGCTGGGCAGAGTGTTGGCCACTGCAGTAAAGTGTGAGTCTGCTAATATTGGAGACATTGCTAGATTTTGAGGTGATTGTTGAAACTCTCTTAAAAGACTCCATGCTCAAACCAAATGCTTTTTAGATTTCCTTCTCAGTGCAGCTGAGATACATGATTAAAGTGATCAAACCTGACTTCTGGTATAGAATGTGTAGGACCTTGTCAGTCTGAGAGCAGCCTCAGGTTCTGGACAGTAACTGTCGCATTTATTGCTATTGCTGTGTATAGCTAGCATTGAGTCCGTTAGGACTCAGAGTACTGCATGTATGCAGAGTAGACCTGTTCCATAGGTTTGAAAGGCTCTGTAGGGTTTAAAAGATTTCAGAAGCAAATTGCCAGACACATCTTCAAAGGCACATTGGAGTGATTCATAGTTCAAATGTTTTTTGTAAGCATTCAGTGCTTAATAATTTTCACCACCCAGGGGGTCCCGGCTATCATATTTACCATATTGCATAACATTTGAATTACAGATAGATCACAAGTTCATTGCTTAGGCAAATACTGAAGACAATTATAAGACATTTCTTCCCCAACCTATAGGAAATCCATTATTCTGAATGATTACAATCATGGCATTATTTGAAAATCAAGATTTACAGATCCAGATGATAAGACACTGTAATTTTTAACTAACTGAGTACTTTTGAAAATTTGATTAAGCAAGGCAACCAGCTGAAGAAAAATAAGAAGTGAAATGCATTAATGATGATTAAAATTGTTCACTCTAGAAAGCATGTGTAAAATTACTTTAGCCAAAAGAAGAGAAGCCAGATGGGTTAGTGAAAAATTAATGTTGGTAGAGTCAATCGCCCAAGGCTACTTCCCAGGAAGACAAATGAAATTATTGAAGGAAAAGAGAAACACTAAAAATCTGTTTCGAAATGGCATCTTCATGGGCAATAGAAACAGAATGATACAACCCACCACTCATCTGTCAGTTTGTTTTGCTGGGGAGGATTGCAGGTTGCTGCAATTCTGGAAGTGGCTGCTATGCCACTGATGTTTCAAATACTGGCTTGCCCACCCATGAAGAGTATATTTCAGAGGCGCCTTTAGACTAAGAACAGACCGAGAATAAAGAAAAGTATATCTATTTCTGAGGAATTAACCAGTACAAGCCTTAAAAGCATCAGTGGAACATTGCTAGATACAGTGTCAGAAGATGAACCCCTCCTTAAAGTAGAATTGGAAGAGCTGTTACCTCAAATTAGAATTGACCTGCATTACATGGATTGAATAGAGCTCTCTGTTGATGGTCTCCAAATCTGAATAGCTGCAAACACCCATTAATAATTGAAACATGGATATGTGAAATGTTACTCTATCAATATGTAAGTTGTCAATGTGAGAGGAAATGTGTGAAGATCAGGATCTCAGGTGGAAATGTACTGGCACTGGCTATTTCAAATTGAACAATCACCTGATTTATTATATGATAATGACAAATTGCAAAGAAATGACATCACATTCACCATCAAATGGAGCATTTCAAGTCCCATCTTGAAATGCAGAACTGTCTGTTATAGGGTCATAATATTGCTACACAGAATCTCAGTTAGACAACAATTATTTAAATTTATTCATCTACTACTAAAACCAGGGATGAAGACATTGAAGATTCCCACTAACTTCTTCAGTCTGACACTGATCAAATGTGCAATCAATTTGATAATTATTCATGACTTGAATGCAAAAATTAGAAATGAGGCAAGATCAGTTTTGGGAAAAACTGGCCTTGGGAATAGCAATTAAGATGGAGATCTCATGATAAGATTTGAAAGATTTCCCCATTGCAAATACCCCTTTCAACAACTTAGATGGTGACTATATATATGGACCTTACAAAATAGAATATGCTTACATCAAATTGATATCTCTCAGAAAAGTCAATAGACAAGCTCAATATCATCAGTCAAAATAAAGCCAACCATGGAACAGGCTATCAATTGCTCTTATGTGCAGTCAGGTTGCTATTGAGGAAAATTGAAACAAGTCCACAAAAACCAGAATACCATATTAGTCTATCCCAGTGGAATATAGAGACTATCTCAAGGAACAGATATGCTGTGTTGAACACAGATGACTGAAAATCTGATATAATACAGGATTTTTACTCTTGTTCCTAAATAGAGAGTAGGTAAACCCAATATAGTAAAAGAGCTACCCAGAAAATTCCAAAAGGCAGAGTGTGAAGGCAAAGTAAACCTTTATAATAAAAATTTGAGGATGGGGCAGTATTTTGTTCTCTTTTACATAAGATGTCTATGAATGAGCACCACCTTGAGGGCACCGCACAGCAATAGCATTGTACTTACAGATAATTGTACATTCAACTCTGTCATAACCATAATCTGAATTCTGGCCTTTCTTAATGTTGCTGTTACTTCATGCAGACTCGAAGAGATGTAGCATATAAATAATCCTAGGTCTCTGGTTTACCTTCCTAATTTATATTTAATCCATTAGCAACTTCCATTTTATTACTCTAAATTATAGTCTGGCTCACCACTTGTTCTCATCTCTACTGTGAACACGCTCATACACACCAACATCTCGAGCTTGGATGCTCGCAGTGGCCTTCTGACTGCTCATCCTTTTCATTATTCCCTACAGTTTGTTTCTATCAGGCAGCCACGCTAAGATGATAACAAATGACAGTCCTGCTGGAAACTCCAGGAATACACATATGGTGAACCCCATGTCTGTTTTGTGTTCCACAGCCTCCACCCCATCTGACTTTTGCTTGTCTCACTGACATCACCTCCCACCATTGCTCCCCTCAGTCACTTTTCTGTGTGAAGCTATCCTCCAACTAATGCTAGAATATTTCATTTTTATCTGTTTTATCTTTTACAGGTTCTACTCCTCATTAGTTGGGTTTCCACTAAATCTTACATCTTTTGAGTCTTTCCTCAATGGTCACTATCCTTTTATCTTGCTTTATTATTAATCTTATTGCCATACATTGCATTACAATATGTGGGTAAGTCCAAATTATTGCTGCTAGTATTATGGTGTCCAACTGTCCAAGTTTATTTTAAACAAAAGAGCTTAAATGAGTTGCTGAAGCTTGTTCTACAGACATACTCTCACTAATATCAGTCTGGTTAGAATTTCTTTAAAATAAAATATATTTGTAAACCCAGAGTGATTTTGAAGTCATAGTTAATATTAAACGTAAAAAAAAAAAACTCTAGTAGAAAGCTTTCCAAACTATTGAAGATCCGCACTGATTTTATAGGGATGCTTCCCCACATAAAAGAACAGTTTTTGATGGATCATGCATTTAAAAAAGGTTAGGAAAACCTTAAAGATGAATTCAAAGGCAAGAAGAGCAACTTAGAAAGCTATAATTATTTTGAGGGGTGGT
Source organism: Nesogale talazaci (assembly GCA_004026705.1). Classification (NCBI taxonomy): domain Eukaryota; kingdom Metazoa; phylum Chordata; class Mammalia; order Afrosoricida; family Tenrecidae; genus Nesogale; species Nesogale talazaci. The sequence continues at coordinate 32,769 of PVJH01021707.1, forward strand.
GTAGGGGGTCTCCAAAGGGCAAAATTGACAGCTTTTCTAAAAGGACATGCAACAATTGCAGGTTTTACTAGAAGGACATTTTAAGGAAATAGAAAACTGCCTTGGTGAGAAAAAGGCCAGGAATTTCCCCCTAAGGAATGCTTTTCCATCAAGGCAATGCACCTGTTTATTCTTCTAGGACTCTCCGAGTTGTCTGACAAGAATCACACTGAGAATCCTGACCACATGCAACCTACAGCCTTGCTCTGGCACCTTCAGACTTCTTTTTGTTTCCCGAGCTTAAAGAGCATTTCAGAAAGACACATTTTTAGTCCCTTGAGGGTGTCGATGCTTCTGTTTCAAGGCGACTTAATCCAAGAGCACAGAATTTGTGAATGAAGAGATGGAGACACTGTATTCAGAAGTATGTAGACCTAGAAGGAGGCTATATCAAGAAGCACTAGCTTCCCCCCTGTGATATTTTTTTAATGAAGGTTCCTGTGCTACTTTTTGACATTCCCTCTTATTACCTATTTACTTGCTGGCAATCTGTATGCCCCGCTGGACTGTAGACTCCCTGACAACAATGACTGTTCCTAGCTGTATTGATGACATTCAGCCTACACCCTGCAACAATGTGAATGTCTAATATATATATTTATTTAGTGGATGAAAGAAGGGATGAAGGAAGGTAATTCAATTTTTTAGTTAAGTGACATTTTTTATCCATGATATGGCCCTTCTTTGACTGTGTAAAATTTCAATATCATCATTTCAAAATTATTATGAGAAAAATCCTGATGTGTCAAGTGGTTTAATGTACAATACAAAGCACATGCATGGGATGTGAATATGATACTTGAGTAAGACACATATTTGAGGATGAGGGAAAATAAAATAATTCAAAATCTCTGTACCAATGGAAGCAATTCCTTAACACATCTCTTCCTGCTTGCTGTGGTCTGTGACATTAGACTAGGTCACCCAGTTTAGCAGTAAGGCATGGTTCTTGTTTACTTTCTTCCCTTCCTATGCAGTCCCTACACATTTCTGAAAGGATCTGGTTTTTGCAGCGGTTGCTGTTATCATAGAGTTTGCTTCAATCCAAAGGAATATTTTAGAAACTTGAACATAAGTGATGGAAAACTTTTTTAATTGTTTGACTCATTCTTATTATGATATAATGATGAAGTAGTGTACTCTGCACATAGACCACCTACATTTGATTCCTCATTCAACTTCTTTGCTATGTTATGTACTTGTTTCAAATTCTTCATTTATAAAATGATAGCAATCATCTGTATATGATAAAATTAGACTATATAATAACAAAATACATCAGTATCAATATATTTATATAATACTGCATGCAATATAGTGACATAATATAGTACAACTGGTGCACAATAAGAAAAATTGTGAAGATGGTACAGTACAGAGTGGTGTTTGCTTGTGCTGTGCATGGTAGCTGACTCGATGGTACCTGGCACCACCAACAACATAATACTACACACATGTGTACAGGTCTCAAAGAATTCTTGTGAGCTCTAAGTGAGTTAATAAACAAAGCATTTAGAGAAATTCTTGTCACAGTAGAAGTACTTCAAAAGAAGAAATAAGAGTTTCTTCTTTCACAAACTTCCATAGATAGAAATCGGAAGGAAGACAGAGGACCTAGTGGGCAGTAGCGGAACCCTAGTGGCCCTATTGCATAAGCACGGAGTCACTAAATGCAAGGTTAATAGTTCAAGACCACCAGCTCCTCTGAGGGAGAACGCTGAGGGTCACTTGGATTGGAATGGACTGGATGGCCTTAAGTTTTTGTTTTGTTTTGCTGGTTTCATAAGATCCATGGCTGGTTCAAATGGCTTGCTTTCATGTACTAACCTGAAGGATGATGGTTCGAACTCCCTAGAAGCCATCTGGGGAAGCTGTTTTTATGACGATGCCAGCCTGGAAAACCCTCTGGAGCAGTCAAACTGCTGGGAGATGGGCTTGATTGGATGGCACTGGTTTGACTTTGGGTTTGCTTTGCTGGTTCAGTGGGAGAATTCTAATCCATCATGCAAGAGACCCAGGTTCCATTTTGCTCCAATTTGGCAGATTTATCCCATGTACAGCCACCACTTATCTTTCACTGGGAGGTGGCATGTTCCTATAATGCTAAACAAATTGAGCTTCTAGGCCAGGGGTTCTTAACATTCCTAATGCCATGACCCCTTAACATAGTACCTCATTTTGTGGTGACCCCCCAACCATAAAATTATTTTTGGTACTACTTCACCACTGTAATCTTGCTGCTGTTATGAATTGGATGTCACCTGTGAAAGGGTCATTCAGCTTCCAAAGGGGTCCTCTTGACCCACAGCTTGAGAACCGCTTTTCTAGACTAACATAAAGTACAGATGATATAATTTAAAACAACACAAAACCAGCCAATGAGAATCCCTAGTATCATATGGGTCCAGTCTGCAATTGTTATGGGAATGGCATAGCACTGGACAGCACTTAGCTGCAATGTACACAAGGTACCCAGGAAACGGAGGCCAACTCAAAGGCTACTAAAAACATAGTAGTTTCTGCCAGCTATGAGAATTCCTACATCTATTGCCACAATCTCTGTAAATCTCATGAAGGCTGCAGAAGTGGAATGCCTCAAAAACACAGGGGCACCAACTTGGGAGTGTACATTTCTGGGCGAGGAGTGACTGTGCTTCCATTGAATGGAAAGTGGAGTAGGGTTGGCATGTGTAGAATGCTGCAACACGTTGACCGCATAATCAATATGATTGAATTGATTGGATGTTGCCGTCCGGCAATTTGTCAACTGAGAATAATGATAGCAAACTAGCTATGTTCACAGACCAGAACTATGAAACATCCTCCTTTATTTCTTTTGACCTGTTGAGTGCAGATTTTGTGATCATCAATATAGACAGACAACGCATATTTTAATGTGTTGCTAAGGAAACAAGTGAAATTGGCATGAGTATGGAGAGATAAAAAAGAATAGAACAGAAACTGATAGGATGGATGTTATTATTATTATTTATCATTTTTAAAAGCATTCTCAAACATGACATTAACAGCTATTTTAGGAATTAGAAAAGACTAATCCACTGGTATAAGAATATAGAAAAATTTCCCCCAAGTAATGTGTTTTTTGTAACAAAGCACATGTATATGCGTGTTTTATATTCCGGCAGTTGTGTGTGGTGATTATTTTTAGATGAACGATGACAAAAATTTTGGATTAGGGGGCAGAATCAAGATTAGGAGCTCCGTGAGTTGGAAGAGATATCTAATTCAAGTGGTGGTTAAAATGAATTAGCTATATAAGTCCTTATGAGCCTGACTATGCAGGAAATGTACTCCTTTTCATTTTAATTATTTCTCTAAATCTGACTTAATCTGGCTTCCTGTCCTTCAGGATGATAGAGAATTTTCTCTGAGCCATTAGTAGAATTCTCCTCCATGTCTTATCCAAGGGTACACAAAGATCACAGGGATCTTTGTAGAGAAGAACATATGAGGAGTTGTGTCTCTCTCTGGCTTTCCATTGCCTAAACCATCATGCTAGACTTTGGGCTACTAACCATAGATTGGTTGCTCACACCTACCAACTGCTCCATGGGAGAAAGACATAGTTCTCTTCCATATAACCTTGACAAACTTGGGAACAGTCCTATTGTTGGTAGTTACTATAAATTGGGATTTACTTAACAGCAGTGAATTTTAAGCTGAGTTCCTTAAAGTTAAGTTCCTCGTAAAAATTCTACTCTCTCTTTGAGTTTGAATGGGCAATTATCAGAGAAGAGGATGGAGAGGTCATTAAAATCTGCTTGGGATAGGAAAGAAGACTGTGGGGTTTCCCTGGCTTACAAGATAATTAATCTACAAGGCACAGATATTTAGGGTCATGGAAAATGAATAGAATTTCCTGATCATTTTTTCAAGGGCAGCATAAATTAGCATGTAAGAGTTATAAAAAGATACCTGTCAGCCCCAAATAATGAAAACAGGATATGTAGATATAAAAAATATACTAAACATATAAGTATATAAATACATAATTGCAATATGGCATAAGTTTGTTGTTGGACCAAAACCAAATATCCATTTGATATGCAATGTGGGGACCATCTTTGCATTCTACTATGGCCCTGTTGTTGTTTTGGCTATGCCTTGGCTTGTGATCCTCACTGTCAACAATTCAAATGGACGGCTATGATCCGATTGACAGTTAGAGTCCACCCCTATGCTCAAACCTCGAATTGATAAACTACCACATGCCCCAAATGGAAACTGTTTGATTTTACAGATATCAAACATTTTTATGGCTGTTAGCTGCTGCCGAGGCAGCCCATAACTTACCTCTTTTGAGTGACCTCTTTTGGAGCTGGGTAATATTACACCCCATATGATTTTCAGTGACTTTCAGTTATAGGTTCCTAGCTTGAAGTTCAGAAATTCACAACCACAAGCTGCCACAAGCTGCTCTGTGGGAGAAAGACAGGCTTTTACTCCTGAAAGTTACAGTCTTAGAAACTCACAGGGGCACTTCTATCCTGTGGGGTCGGCATGAGTTGACATCGAACCTATAATAGTTTGCTATTGGAATCTCTACGGAAGCAGTTCATCAAGCTTTTTTTTTTTTTTCACAAGAAGTCACTGGGTGGGTTTGAACTGGCTGGAGACATGTAAGATCCTCATTTTGGGGGCATTTATACTTAAAACTAAAGCGAAAACCACCTTGAGTTACCAAATTGCTGATGGTAGTAGCACATCTCTATTGTTATCCGTTCCCATTGAGTCCATGCTGTTGCATGGAAATGCATGTGCTATAGAGTGCAGCTCCTGCATAAAGCAGTAGCATAAAGCTGCTGCCATCTTAATGGAAACACATCAACAGGACGCCTGGGAAGATTTGAACTATCAGTCTTTAGGATACCAGAATGTTACCAGTTTTCTCGACCCTGGGACCATGAATGCTTCATATTTCTACTAAACCCACTAGAACCAATGTACATCTGGATTTGAATTGTTCCTCTGCCACATCTTACCTATGTGACCTCAGAAAAGTTCCCTCATCCCTAGACATCAATTTCTGCATCTGTAAAATAGAAAATACTTATCAAGCTTAGTGATTAATTATGAAAATGGAATAAATTAATGTTTTGAGTCAAGTCTTTTCTTCTTAGAATACAATATCTTTTTGTATTTAAGGTAGTCATTTGGGGAAAATTGAGATTAGATGTTTTTCAATGAAAATATTTGTTTTGTCCCATTTTCTACTTTGGGTGATTGAAAAATGTTAGAGGTCGAATGCTACTCTTAATGTTCTTCTGTGCTTCAACCACAGGAACCTTGAGTTCATCGCTGTGAAATAAAGCTTCTGATCCAGAGTTTATGAGGATTAACTAAATCCTCTCATAATTAATTAGGTCAGTTAATTATGTATGTTCTATGAAATGGTGGGAACACTCACATTTACTTTAGCTGATTCTGCCTGATTGAACACAATTCTTATGTTTATGAAGCAGGATTACAAAAATAGATTTATGGCTTCACCTGAAATATTAACATCTGACTAAACCCTTTTTATAAATATCTATACATTTTGAGGGGGGGGAGCATTTAGAATCTAACTCTGGGTCAAAATTATTTGAAGGAAAATTCAATATCCAAAACTGATTAGGAAAAAT